>OMNR01036572.1:0-12482 GCA_900303205.1 Mora moro
AAAACGACACCTACCGATTACCTACTAAGACGACACGAAGACTGGGAGTGGGGCGTGGCTGCTGTTCGCGGGACTTGAGGGCCGGAAGCACTCCAAAAATGCGGCCGTAAAAAAGCGAGTGCCGACGGTTTCGTTGCGCGTTGGCAACCATGCGGTGCGTCTGTCCACCGTACCGCTGCCGCCCTGCGCAGCATGACGCACCTTCTGCATGTTGAGCCGGATCTCGGACGTCCTCATGGTTCCGTTGGCGTAGCGGAGCTTGTCCAGGTTGGCCACCGACTCCTCCCCTGCGTTGGGCTTCAGCGGAGACAGCTGCTCTCCTGGTAGGCGGCAACAAGGCACTGTTCAGCTCCACATGCAGTCACCATGTTGTTGAGATCAGATTTTTTTTTTTATAAATCTGTTAGGGGTTGGGGACAACGCACAGCGTTGATTAACCGTGTCAAGAACCGCCTACTTGTCATGAAGAGGTCTTGATTAACATGCAAGCTCGACCAATCATGGACTGTAGGCGGGGAACAGTACTATTACAGCGGATTAAATAAACCAATGGACATGAATATAAAAATAAACCTGATGCACCCATGTCGTGCCAGAGCTACATCTACATTTCTGCCAATGAGACTCGTGTCCTGAGTCTCTACAAGACGCTGCGTGGCTTAACGCTGTGCTCCATGTAGCGCACG
Source organism: Mora moro (assembly GCA_900303205.1). Taxonomy (NCBI): domain Eukaryota; kingdom Metazoa; phylum Chordata; class Actinopteri; order Gadiformes; family Moridae; genus Mora; species Mora moro. The sequence goes on from OMNR01036572.1 coordinate 687, forward strand.
TTCAGGACGAGTCGTGTGGATGACGTAGAGCCAATGAGCGGCGGAGGCCCAGACTCGGGGCGGGTTGGACGCGGGGCTCACCGGGCTTCTCCTCCTCGGCGATGGTGAGGGCGCAGGCTCTGCCGAACACCACCAGGTCCAGCAGGGAGTTGGCGCCCAGGCGGTTAGCTCCGTGGACGCTAGCGCAGGCCGCCTCCCCGCAGGCGTACAGGCCCGGCACCACCTTGTCGGCACCGTCGCTATGAGTGATCGCCTGAAGTAAGGACATAACGGCATTCAATAAACATCATTCAATAAAATATCAGTACCCTATTTATTCATTTATTGTGTGCTTTGCAAAATATAAAAGACCAATATCTAGCCATAAACATGAATCTTCTCAAATATTTGAGCATAGGCAGCGGCCCACGTTACTGCAGGCGTATGCGTGACGTACCTGTCCTTTATAGTTGGTGGGAACCCCACCCATGTTATAATGCACAGTGGGCAGCACGGGGATGGGCTCTTTGGTGACGTCCACCCCGGCGAAAATCATGGCCGTCTCCGAGATACCGGGCAGCCTGCTGGCCAGCTGCTGGGGAGGCAGGTGATGAAGCTGAAGGTACACGTGGTCTTTCTCTGGTCCGACCCCCCTGAGAGAGAGAGAACGCCGGCGGAGGTTCAAAGCCTACTTACAGCACACTCAAAATATATGTTGATGACCGGTGACATAGGAGCCGAGCACATGACATTGTGTTGCAATCCCACAACTGCTTTGAACAGAGATTCAAAAGCCTCTCGTAAACAGGGACAATGACAACAAGGAGCAGGAAGAGAAAGAAAGAAAGAAAGAAAGAAAGAAAGAAAGAAAGAAAGAAAGACAGACAGACAGACAGACAGACAGACAGACAGACAGACAGACAGACAGACACAGACAGACACAGACAGACACAGACAGACACAGACACACACACACACACACACACACACACACACCTGCCCTCTCGGATTTCTATGGTCATGGAGCGGGACACGACATCGCGGGAGGCGAGGTCTTTGGCGTTGGGCGCGTAGCGCTCCATGAAGCGCTCTCCCTCGCTGTTGATCAGGATTCCACCCTCGCCACGGCAACCCTCAGTGATCAGGCAGCCGGCTCCATAGATACCTGGACATTGGATTCATTCAGGAATTCATTCTCCAAGCCATTTAGATTATTGAAGGAACAACATTTTCCTGCTCCCCTTTTTTCCCCCTGGAATAAATATAAAAAATATAAAATATAAAATATTGGTCATTGGTCCACTTCGAAAATCATAGCAAACCAGAATAATACCAGAAGAGAAATAAAAAAGGAAATTAGATCACTGTCAGTGGTTTTTGGACAGAAACTGAAAACCAAAAAGCAAGAGGCAGGGATCCTTCTTATAAGGCCTGTTATGGAAAGGTCCTTACACTCAACTACCGTTTGGTGTCAGATGTCTAGCATGGACAAATATAAAGATGACTTCTTCACTGGACTCATTATCCAAGTTCAAAAACGTAAACAAGCTGCCATGACACCAGTGCACTTGCAACAGCCTGTATTACAAGCAATGATACACCAAAAACAATGAATAACTGTTGCTTACCCACAGGTTAAACTAAGCTACAATCTAAGGATGTCTGCCAGATGGCCTCCTAAGAATGCTAGTATTGCCATCCTCCCTCTGGCAATCTTTCACTAAAGCGTCAACATGCCAGTTTGTTTTAAGGAGTGTACTGCCTGCCTTCTAGTAATAATTGACATACCTTTAATAAAATACCTTACATGGCCATTTATATAATGAATCATTCAATATCGGTCTGTCCCATTGACGGCATTGTTCCCAGGATGCGTGTTCTCGCAGGATCAATGACGTCGATGGCCCAACTTTACCGTGATTTTTCACAACACACACGTATGAAGCAGGACTCACTTATATTAGAAAAAGCTTGACTGTCCCCTTTTAAGTATTCTATCCATTGACGTTTCACTGTCCAATTATGAATTGAGCATGGAGCGATTTCATTGGTCCTAGAACTGAGGGTTCTTTTTCTTTTCGCTCACCAGTGGGATGGAACTGCACAAACTCCAGGTCTTGGCACGGCAGGCCAGCTCTGGTCACCATGGCATTGCCGTCTCCTGTGCTCGTGTGGGCAGACGTGCAGCTGAAGAAAGTACGGCCGTAACCCCTGTAGAGGGAGAGAGAGAGAGACAAGAGTGACGACGGTGACCCCCCGGCTTCACGTTTTAACTACTAGAGTAACCGTACCTGTTGTGTACCACGAGATAAGATACAGTCGAGGTAGACGTTATTGCCAGTACATCCTACCAGACTACAAACTATGTGTGTTCCAGAGAGTGCTATTGGTACACCCGTTGGATGTTTCCGATTGTGAAACCACAGAAGCGCGTCGCTCACCCGGTGGCGATGACGGTGTTCTTGGCTCGGAAGCGGTGGATGGAGCCATCCTCCATGCAGAGGGCGATCACGCCTTTGCACTCGCCGTCCTCCATCAGCAGGTCCAGGGCAAAGTACTCCACAAAGTAACTGGTGTCATAACGCAGGGACTGCAGCGAGAGAGAGAGAGCGGGAGGCGGGGCCGACATGGTGAGGAAAAAGGTAGAACAAAACCCAAAACAACCTAAACAGTGGACTACTTTTGTTGAGTTTGTTGTAATTTTCATAGAGAAAAGATTAGACTACAGACCACACTGTAGTGGGAAATAAAGATCAGAAACATTATCAATTAAAGTGATACCAACAGAACAGAACAGAAACCCATAATGTACTTCTAATAATGAAGGGTTATTAAGGTTATCAAGGTGTGCATTAAGCATCAGAAGATTGTTTCATGAAATCCATTGCAATCTCACATCATTTCTGACAAATTTCCTATTTTCTATTTCTAAGTCTATTTTCCCTCCTGGCTAACGTAGCCAAGCGAGTGACCAATCACCGTACACTCATGTGACCAAGGCAGTGACCACAGGGTCAGAATGAGCACATGCACAAGCTACTGCATAATGTGCAGTACGGATCCACAAACCACACAAAAGAGCAAGGGGGCGGCGGGGATTCAGACCACACCCCTAAATCCTGAGTCTTTCAAGACTGCGTTTATTAGTGGACTTTGAGATGCATGTTAATATACTGGTTGACATTTTCCCGACAAGGCATTTGGTAGGCGAGTAGAGTACACATCACTCTGTATGTTTTTAGTAAGCAGTATACAAAAGGTTCATCTTAAAATCATCAAGCCAGATTCCACGTCCATTCGATTTGACAAACAACATTTAATACAGCTAACGGCTGAGGCAGGAGATAACCATAGGAATGTGTGTTTACCCGTCCGTAGAGCGTATGCAGCAGGGAGTGTCCCGTTCTGTCGGCCACGCAGCAGCAGCGGTGGGCCTGGCCTCCCTTGCCGAACTTGAGACTCTGACCCCCGAAGGCTCTCTGGTAGATCTTGCCGTCCTCCGTACGGCTGAACGGCATGCCAAAGTTCTCCAGCTGAGAGAAAGAGAGAGCGAGAGAGCGAGAGAGCAAGAGCAAGAGCAAGAGCGGGAGAGGGAGAGCGAGCACGAGAGCGGAAAACCATGTGTGAAATAAATAATGTCAAATGATAAAGTAGTGGCAAGGATTGTTCCAAGAAACAGTGGTGTCGTATTGAAAATGAATGGGTCTTGAAGGATTTTGAAGTCTAAAGGGAGAGAGAGAACGTTTGTGGATACCGTGTGTGTGTGTGTGTGTGTGTGTGTGTGTGTGTGTGTGTGTGTGTGTGTGTGTAAACATGTGTTTTACCTCCACTACAGCTGCAGGGGCCTGCTCTGTCATGTAGTGAATAGCATCCTGGTCTCCCAGCCAATCGGATCCCTTCACAGTGTCGTAGAAATGCCACCTCCAGTCATCTCCCTCCATGTTCCCAAGAGCTGCATTGATACCACCCTGAAACACACAGGTCATGTGACATGTAACATACAACAGTGCTACAAGCCGGCTTTGCTGTTGAGACACAAGTAACACTGCATTTGACAGTATGTGAAGTTTAGATCACGTCTTACAACTAGACACTGTATGCACGGAATGCAAACAATTAAGTAGAGTTCAACAACAAAAAGACCCGGCTACCTACATATAAGCAACAAACAAAAAGAAACACAATAATGGAGAAGTCATACCTGTGCAGCAACTGTATGCGACCTGGTGGGGAAGAGCTTGGTTACACAGGCTGTGTTGAAACCGGCCTCAGAGAGGCCAAAGGCTGCTCTTAATCCTGCTCCGCCGGCCCCGACCACCACAGCATCGAACTCATGGTCCACAACAGGGTACTGGGTGGAAATCTATGCATATTGAACAGAAGTCAATTATAGTATTAACATAAATGTTCTGATTATTACCAGCCACACACACACATATATAAACACACACATATATATACACACACACACACACACACACACACACACATATAACACACACACACACACACACACACACACACACACACACACACACACACACACACACACAATTATTGAAGCTTTCGGACAAAAAAAATGTTATGCCAACGTACATCATTTGACACTTTAGCGTTGTTCTTCTTGCCATATATGGAGAAATGAAAGTCCCGGGAACATTTGAGAGCACCAAGAGGGATCTGAAATAAAAAAAATAATTAGTAACAGTAACTATAGTGTATACATCTCCTAATTGGTCAGGGATTTACTCACACATTCGCTGCACCTAAGCTAACGATTGAAGTACAATTTGATGTGACGGCATTAAACGTCATTGTTTCAAAAAGGTTGTCAATGGAATATTCAATATAATGCAAGGTGCTTTCATTTCGTTTATTTATGATTTGACATCTAAAAACAGATAACATTATAGCTTTGTAACTACATAACAGTTACGCAAGTCAAGGACTCCAGGTTATGAAACGTCAAATGCAATATTATTTTTGGTTTACACGTATTCACATACAAGCAAAATAAACGTATAGCACAGCACTCATCAGGGAATAAATCTACTATAACTCACAGCGTTAATTTTCGAGGATAATATCCTCTTGGAAAGGAGACTTGACGCCAAACGTACAGTCGCCATGTTTCATGTGAAGGACAGATTCTGCGGAAACGACCGGGGGAGACTTATTAGTGTCGCACACACCCGTCGGACTAAACCAACGTCTATGTAGGGGTCAAAGGAAATATTGTAACACATATTCGTCATTTATTTGTCATGTATTACGAGATATTGTCATCAGACTGTATTTATATGAGATTATATGCATGCTGAATTCGTTCAAAGCATGCTGAATTCGTTCATCTTTGCTGAAAGCGGAACGAGTTATCTGTTGTATTTTGACATGATCACCCTAAATGTGTCAGTTGGACTGTTTTGGTTTACCTAACTAACTTCAGTGGGAATTGTATAATCTGGCGTGAAGGGACAAATGTATAAGTGACCTAGACTTTTACCTCAAGGTGAGACAAAACACCCAATTTTAACAGAAATCGAATTGGTAAATACTTTCGTTGTGCAAATGTTTGTGAATAGCTAAGCGAATAGCCCTCTATAAAATAGCCAGGCTTGCAAGATGCCTCAGTACTGTAGACATCTTTGTGCTGGTGAGGTTGCTCGGCTAAATTGTAAACACTCATGTCTCACATGTCATTCGATGGGGGAAATAGTGTCTATTCCTGGTACACCTTGCCCATAAAGTGAGCGAACACGGTTGTAACTACCTTGCCTTTTTTTATATGGTTAGTATGCCAGTAACAATTGTACTTCAAACGCAGCCATTGGTAGTGCACTTGGTACAGTAAACAATAAAAATAACAACATCAACAACCAAATAATGTATTATGGATAACACACATGGATGGCTGCTGTGGTCAGTGATTAAATGTTAAAGGCAACTAAAGGCAAGTTTATTTATAGAGCACCATTCAAACACAAGGCCATTCATATTGCTTTTACAAAGGTCAAGGAGAAATGTAAAATACAAGAAATACAAATGTAAATGTTTTTAAAAATACAAAAATATAAGATGCAGATATACTAAAAACCCTGGGAACAGTGAGCAGGCCTAATGGTGATATTTTGAACTGGATTCTCTGGCAAACAGGAAGCCAGTGCAGTGCAGCATTGTGGATGAATTGGGGCTGTCTAACATCTTTTATACCTGTTAGACAGAGACCTGAACAACTGTCAACTGTCAAGCCTAACTGAAAATGAAAGAATGGAAGTGAAAGAATCAAAGTCTTGTTTGGACATCAACCCTTTAACTTGCTATGTTTTTAAGGTGATAGTAGGCTAATTTTGTAGTGGTCTGTATGTGGCTATTAAAGTTTAGCTCCGAGTCCATAACTACACCAAGATTTCAGACTACGTTTTTAGTCTTCAATAATTCAATATAAGCATTTACTTAAACTCTTTCGTCTTCGTCTCCAGTTTTATCTCATCTATATCTAAGAGTCTCCTCATGTCATGTGTGTGTATATATATTTGTATTTCTATGAATACCTGTACCTTGTGTTCGGGTGGTACAGTCGGCTCCATGAACAACTTGAACGACCCCCCCAGATGGAACATTGAACCAGACCCAGGGGAGCGGAGAGCTGGGGGTGGTAACGGGAGCCCCTGGAACTATGCACTGCTGATCCCTATGCTTGGATTGGCTGCTTTCCGTAAGTACATTTAAATGTGTATATTTGTGAATGTTTATATGCGATTCAGATACAGAGAGAACAATATTGAATGGTTTCTCAATGTATTCAAATATAATTAAACCAAAGGTTGAAATTGTAACAATTAGACAAAGCCACGGCAGCAGGAGCATATTTCACAGTAATGATTGGTGGATTTTCCCCTTTAGACAGCAGCCGATGCACACATGCTGTCTTGTGTACAGTGACTCTTTAAAGTTTACAGCGAACAAAAAAGTTTCCAGCTTGTTTGCCAATCTCTTCCTGACCGGAAACTGCCCTTCCAAAACAAGGTTGGATCTGGACCAGGGAGTCGCAAAGGGAAGTCCATGAAGTGAAGGTGCGGTACAACGAGAAGGTCTCCAGCTTACGGACGGAGATGGAGGCGCGGTACGGAGAGTCACTGACAGAGGTGCGCAGGGCCGCAGCTCTGCTGGAGATAGAGGTGGAGAAGGAGAGGCAGAAAGTGAAGGGCTTCAAGCAGGCCATGCTCTCCCAGAGGCTGCAGACGATGGAGGAGAGGAAACAGTTGAAGCAGGTAAAGAATGTTTCCTCCTATCAACTTCTAATATAACTTCCACTCAAGTAGTATTGGTTGTGTCACTTGTGTGCGCGTTGGGTGGCGCTATATACAGTAAATGCAATTAATGAATTATTGTATGCAAGCCCAAAAAGTACTTTATTACATGTTTAAACTGTTTTAATGTATTCTGTTGTTCTATTTGAAGGAAATAGTATCAGAAAAAGAAAAAGCACAGAAAATGGTTATACTGTATTTTGTAAACATGTGTTTTTGTACAGGCCTACATCGTTCTTGTTGTCATGATGACTTGCAGCCAAATATGCAAAATTGGTGAAATATTGCATTCATCTTAAAAATGGTTTCCAACCAGCTTATACTCGCATGTTCTCCACACAATGATGTCTTATCGGTGTGATGCCTTGAAACAGAATAATCTCAGCTGCTCCTCTCCTCTCTGTCTGCCATTCAACCTCCCCCCTTATCCCCCAACTAGGAGCGCGATGGCTTGGAGCAGGAGAAGCGAAGGATGGTGCAGTGTGGCACAGCAGGGGCGGTGCTGCATGACGCCTTGGAGCGGGAGACAGCAGCATATCAGAGGGCAGGGGCTGCCTTGAGGGAGCTGGAGGCCCGACTGGTAGAGCGGCAGAATGCCTACTGCTCCATGCTACGACCCCGGGCCCAGCGGCAGGAGATGGAGCAGGAGATGCTGCTGATGGCCGTGAAGGCCATGAAGGACCTGGGCCCGGGCATGGAGATGGAGAGGGATCTGAAGGACATCTTCAGGAAGGACAAGTACTGCGCTGATGTGCTGAACACAGACGACCGGAAGAATGGGAGCCTGATGTGGGTTTATCTGAAATACTGGCAGCTGCAGGTCACTCTGGAGAAGCACAAGAGGGCCCATGATGCCATTCTGAATGGGTCTCGTGTTGAGTGACCTTTGCAGGTGGGATTGGGGACATGAACTAGGCTTATTGAAAGTAGTGCACTTTGTTCACCTTCCTGATCAAGGAGAGCATCCTGATCTGAGTTCACATTTCAGTTTCCGGCTGAATAGCGGTCTGGCCTTGCCATTGAAACCAACTTCCAAAACCCAAAAAGTGGATGGACCAATCAGTGCTAGGTGGAGGGGGTTTTAGTTCATAACTAGTCATGCCTTGGCTGGGCAGTAATCAGCCCCTAGCGCTGATTGGTCCATCCACTTAGGTTTTCAAAGTTGGTTTCAACGGGCGTGAGGTCAGAGACCATTGCCAGACTGATCTTCAGCAAGTGCATCAGGATAATCTCACAAGGCTAGCACTTTATTGGGTTAAGATTAAAATAGGCTATGGCCTTCTTTATATAATCAATAACTGAATATAAGTTTCTTGTGTTAATGGGTTATTAGCACATGATTTTCACCTTTGGTCCTATTGAGAAGATTGTAAATATTGAGCTGATGCTCATGCTGTTTGAAGTTGTGTCCAGAAGAGGTCTTACATGAATACTCCTGAGTATGTGAGGTAAGCATCTCTGTGACCAAGTGTTTCTTCATATTGTTTCGCTGTTTTAAACATAATATCAATTATTATAATGTTTGGGCAGCAAAACTCTTAAGCCACCTCCTAATGATTTGCAGTAACCCTTTCTTATTAAAGGAAACGCCTGATATATAAAATAGATTTAATTCAGGGGAATAGCAGGAAAACGTTTTTTTAGGCCATTATTGAATTGTCAATGAGGTTGTATTTTTACTCTTTTGCCAAACATTCACATGTATTCTTTATATTATGTTGTGTGCGAAACTACTGTACTTTTAGATATTGAATGAACTGCAATGGCATGGTTTGTTTTGCCACTTCGTTCATTTTTGGCCAATCTTTTTGTTTGCTGTTATAAGTATTGCATAATAAAAAGGGCTCCGAGAGCCTTGAAATCTCAAGAATATACGTTTTCAGAGCATATCATTCCAACAGAAAGTGTCTGAAAAGTCTGAAGCTATACACGTTGTATATAGCTTCAGACAAATACTACATTCTTAATATTGGTGTCCAGAATTTGGAAATTATCTGATTAAGGAAACATTATGGCTGGAGATCATTTTTATTAGCAAAATATTACATAATGTTGATGGCTTCCTTTTTTTGTCCATATAGTGTATTGTTAAATAATGACTGACACAATGCAAGTTTGCTTTTGAATTCCACATGTAGACATGAGAATAGAAATAACAGACAAGTTCATGAAAACACATCAGCAAAAACATGCCATTTAACTGTTCATATTTGCAACATTATATTTGTGTGTGTGTGTTCGTGTGTTCAGGAACAATCAGATGCTTAATCCCATTAACTGAACCAGGTGGGTCGTTTCCTTGCTCTCTCCACTATCCTCTTGTCTTTGTCCTGGTCACCCGGCATCTCTCCATCATACAAGACAACCGTCTCAGTGGCTGGAGCCTTCAGTGGGCCTCCCTCCATGGCGTTTATTTGATTGCGAATGAGAGCCGTTTCTCTGCGTACCTTCTCATAACAGAACCCACACAGGACATGCTTCTGCTTCAGGTGGCCACACTCCAAACATGGCTCAACGTTGTCCTGGGAAAAGAAGAAAAGTGTGTGTGAATGCAGGGTGTTTTAAAGAACACATGTTTAAATGGAAGTGACAAAAAAGGGAGGAAAACATGGCAATTGTGTTAATGCTGGGAAGAATCGTTATTGAAGAATAGTGAATTGCTTTAAAGAAACTCCGCTTATTAGACGTCAATAGTATTTCTCTTCAAATATATCAATGATCAATACCAACATTTATACTTTTTACCCATACCTTGACTTTTATGAGTTTTTCGACTGCTCTTCTTCTAGTACGGTTGATTTCTATAGTGCGTCTTTTCTTAGGCGCTGCCATCCACATAATGTTGTCCAGAATGCTAGGGGGCTGTTCTGGGCTCTGCTGCTCTTCCCCAACATCCCCATCCTGCTGGGGTTGGACCTGAAGTCTTGGGCCATTCAGTGCGAGCGCAGGTGCTAGAAAAATAATACATATATCTGTCAACAAGGCGAGAAGGGCCGCTTGCTAGCATGGCCAGCTTGGTAACCTGGACAGTACTACAGCCCTAGCCCCACTTAATGGCCGTCATACACGGTGTTCAAGGCAAAAAAAAACAACTCACCCAAATGTCTGTCAAATCCTGCAGACTGTAGAAGCGTTCCTTCAATGTGAAGCAATGAGCGTCTCAGGCTATGCAATAAACCCGCTAAACTCAACATTTTGTGTGTGTTTGTGTGTGTACGCTTGATCTTAAGCATGGATGTACGGGGTGTCACGCAGTCTCACGGTCATTGAGACTTCAGACGTCATTCATGTGCGCCAATAACAAGTTGTCCGATGGTTGTTGTAGTTTATATTGACTTTGGATTTCAAGAAGCCAATGCTATTTGAAGCATTGGGGCTACATATCGACAATCACCCAAAGTGATAGAGCGAAGCGTCACACAAACAACCGATTGTTGGTTTTAAGCGCTAAATAACTAACAAATAAACAAATAAAACACGACCACCATCGCGCCGGAAACGTATATCCACCAATCACGTGCGCCGTTGTTGCGCCAAGCGGAAGAACCCGCAGAAGCAACAAAAAGAAAAATGGCGGAACGTGGATACAGTTTCTCCCTCACCACATTCAGGTAAACTCGGACATAATACTCACCTAATATCCCCACCGGGCGCCGTCCCGTCGCGTTCGGCTGTTCGCGGCTCGACGTCGGCTGCTTCACCGCAACGGAGGACTTTGGTCTGCTCGCCGTGTCGCCGTTTCGGCGTCCGGACGCCGATGATGCGTCGTCATCCCCGCTCACCGCTCAATGGGACTCGTTACTTTAGCACGCCAGCTACATGTACCACACGATTTAATATGCATGTACACGCGGCTCATTTGTAGCCACGTCGTAACTCACCGATGAACCTATGCATTTAACTATTTATTATTACATTTGTAGAGTGCTTCATAGTTGGGGAAAGTACGGAAGGAACGAGGAACTGTCTGAATTAGCAGCGATAGCTTCGTGAGCTTGACAAGCCAACTTTTAGTTTCAGTTTTATGTTTTAATTATCTCAAAAATGTTGTAGTTAACATGTCTGTATTTGAATAGATTGATGATGAATAATACTTAATAATCTCAATGTGGATGTTACAAACACGCTTTGCATTTTCAGTCCTTCGGGAAAACTGGTGCAGATTGAGTATGCCCTGGCAGCCGTAGCAGCAGGGGCCCCTTCAGTCGGCATTAAAGGTAAGAACAAAACTATACAAATAAAGTTTATTTTATAGCGTTTTTCACATTGCGTCTGTATTTATACCTGAAAAGGTACAAGACAATTGTTGAAAATGTTGGCAGTACAGTGCAAAAATTGTAACGGATAATTTAATGCTACTAGTGCTTATTTCAATGCTCCTCTTGTTTTTCAGCATCCAATGGCGTTGTCCTGGCAACAGAGAAGAAACAGAAGTCCATCCTTTATGATGAGCAGAGTGTTCATAAGGTGGAACCCATCACCAAGCACATAGGGATGGTCTACAGTG
>OMNR01036573.1:0-10110 GCA_900303205.1 Mora moro
GCATGGCTTCACAGAGGAGATGATGGTGGCTCTGATGGTGATGAAACAGTCACCTATTCCACCATTTTAAAACCCACTGCTAAAATCCCTGCGCATTCAAGCAGGTAAACAAAATCAAAATGAGATAGCGACGTTTGAGCCTCCGTTCTGGCACCACAGTGAGCTACCCGCCGTCGTCAGGACAGCAGAGACGCTCTCCACCTTCCGCAAGAGACTCAAGACCCATCTGTTCAGAGTTCACCTGAACTAACTTTTTGCACTAACTATTGTATTGTATTGACACTGTGATTGACACTTGTACCTAGCTTCTTGTGTTTTGCTCATTGCACTTTTTATGCCTTTTTTGCACTTACTTTTGCACTTCCCTGCTCTTATGCAGCCATCCTAGCAGTGGGAATATTTTGCTATTACCCTGCAATTTGGAATGCTGGAAGACCTGCTCTATTCATATCTTTATTTACCTCAGCAATATATTGCTGTCTCTGTCGAACAAATGTACTTGTAAGTCGCTTTGGATAAAAGCGTCTGCTAAATGCCCTAAATGTAAATGTAAATTTTAACATGGGGGTCTATGGGGATTGACTCCCTTTTGGAGCCAGCTTCAAGTGGCCATTCAAGGAACTGCAGTTTTGGGCACTTCCACGTTAGCTTCATTTTTCAGACCCGGAGTTTGCCCCTTGGTCCAGACCTTTGAATCCGCCCACTCCACTGAGTTGACAGTTTCTGTGGTCTAGCATCATGACATGAAACATGATATAATAATAATCGTGAATTTGATATGACCCCCTTGATTAACACATTTATTTTACATAGACAGCATGTCTTCTCGATATCGCCCGACATTGTACTTTGTTTTTACTTCGCTCCACTCTTAAAACCCCGGGAAAAACCAGTAATGTTGGCATGGCTACACATCGTTGGTCTCTTATGATTGCTTGGGGAAAATCTAATCCCCCTCCCCCAAGGAAATCGGTTAGAGTGGAGGCAACGGAATGGAGTGTAACAAGTTGACAATTCTGTCTGATATCAGGCTAGCACATTGGAGCAGATCGCGGGAAGCCTGACTCGCCAGCCAGAGACAAATTGTAAATAACGATTAAGTACAATATTATACATTTGGAAAATAAACCCTGGAATGAATAGTAAATCAATGTTTTATAACAATGTCAAAGTGTTTTAGCCAGTATTATTCCTTTAATTGTGGACCCTGTATCGTTAGGGGACGTTAATAAGGGAAGCCACCAACAGGGTTTGTGGATGGGTTAAGCCAGTGCCAAGGGTTTGTGGATGGGTTAAGCCAGTGCCAAGGGTTTGTGGATGGGTTAAGCCAGTGCCAAGGGTTTGTGGATGGGTTAAGCCAGTGGTGCCCAACCTTTTCAGGGCTAAGGCACACATCAACTTAAGTTAATGATTATGTAAAATGTCACACACATTTGACATTTAGGATTGTTGCATATATAATTGACTGGTAGTGAGTTACTATGATTGAATTGTACTTTACTATACTGCAAAAACTTCCATTTAGGAAGTTTGAAACGCCAGAATCTAAATGCTTTGTGTTTTTGGTAGATAGACTATGTGATTCTTCTCAGCAACACTTTAGTCTATTACTGAGATGTTCAGTTAATTACTAATTCATGGAATATGGGATCCGTCAAATCAACAAAGCCCTCTACTGTTACTGTTCTCATCTCCCAGACATAAACCTCATCTTAACTTTCCTGTCAACCTGCTAAAGGGACAATTCCCTAACATTGTGGTCAGGTGGATGCTTGGACCATCAGGGATCATTACACAGGGCACCGTGTAGACCCACTGGGTTCAGCAGGTTAAAGGGTGAAGTCGTGCATAGCAACGAGACGACGCTGCAACGACGACGGCCGTTAGCTTCACCTGCCTACCGCACAACATAACACCGAAGTGACCGGTGAATTAATAGTATACACGATACGATAGATGTGATAGACAGTCATACGGTAGATCCCGCTAAATGATTTGAATACATGAGCCCACTTAGCTAAATTCCCTAGCATGACATGTATGTTAGTTTGCCTTAGCTTGTTAGCTCGGGGGCCAAGACACGACTTGCAGAGACCAATAAAGTAAACATAGCGGTCGTTAGTAATCAATGACACCGTCTTGCAAGGTTGATTTCGACATGGATTAGGATTATTATTAGCCGGATTGCTAATGTTAGCCTCACCTCACTGAAGATGTCGTGGAGGTATCGAAACGGCGGCTTGCCGAGCAGTTTGTCCGTAAGAGGAGGCTTTTTGATCACTTTACCCAGCGTGTCCTGGGTCTTCTTCACCACTGCCCCGTTCATGGCAGCAGTAGAGGCGGATATATCCGCCGACCGACACTTTATCTGGCTACACGTTAAAGTTTAGTGAGTGTCTGGGTTTGTTGCTATGCCCTCCGATCTCCACAGTGCAGCGTTACCCGAGGGAACGCGCATGCGCGAAGGGTCTGCTGCCAATGGCAACGGCTAACATTCTGAGTGGAGCCAGGGAGGGGAGGGATCATTCTGAGTGGAGCCAGGGAGGGGAGGGATCATTCTGAGAGGAGCCAGGGAGGGGAGGGATCATTGTGAGAGGAGCCAGGAAGGGGAGGGATCATTGTGAGAGGAGCCAGGAAGGGGAGGGATCATTGTGAGAGGAGCCAGGAAGGGGAGGGATCATTGTGAGAGGAGCCAGGAAGGGGAGGGATCATTCTGAGAGGAGCCAGGGAGGGGAGGGATCATTCTGAGAGGAGCCAGGAAGGGGAGAGATCTGCATACGTCAACTCATCATGAACTGTTCAACATATACTTATAAAACACTTATATTAGTTATTAGTTATTACTTATTATAATTAAACCGTTAATGGTCTTGTGGTCATTAACGGTTTGATTATGCACTTTATGGTAGCACTTTAGAATAACGGCAACTTTGAAGAATTAATACTTATTATTAAGTATATTATATAATATAATAAAATATAATAATTATTAAGTATAATAAGTAGTATTAGTAGTAAATATTTAGTGGAAATTTCAGTGGAAATATTTTGCTATTACCCTGCACTTTGGAATGCTGGAAGACCTGCTCTATTCATATCTTTATTTACATCAGAAATATATTGCTATCTCTTTCTAACAAATGTACTTGTAAGTCGCTTTGGATAAAAGCGTCTGCTAAATGCCCTAAATGTAAATGTAAATGTAGTAAATACTGAATTTATCATTTATAAATTGTTCCTACATGAACATTCATTAGTAAGCAATTCTAATCAGTTCTAAATTATTAATAAGATAATGATATAATGATGTAGAAGATCATTTATTAAGTGTAAGTTAATGATTTGCAAATTATTTACAATATGTTAATGCTTTATAAACACTTAATAAGGCTGCAATTCATGATTAGTTCAGGTAGTTATAAACCATTAGTTAAATCTTTTGATCTTGAAAAGATGGATCTTTTGATAATAATGTAACACCTAATCTAAGTCAAGTCATTTGTATTTGTATATGAACCTATACATTATATACATTATATACAACATCCCTTAATCCAGAGGGAAGAAACCTTGAGAAGGAACACAGAAGAGGGATATTGGGAGAAAAAACGGCATACAACAACAATTTCAGAGTTTCAAAGTGTGTGTGTGTGTGTGTGTGTGTGTGTGTGTGTGTGTGTGTGTGTGTACAAGCATGTGTGTGGATGGAGGGGTGTGTGGAGGGGTGTGTGCATGCTTCGGTGCCTGTTTGGTGAGTTTAGAAAATGCTTGAAGAGAACACTGGTTAGGAAGGGCTGATGTATTTACTTTCTCCCCAGAAGGTAAGGAACAAGCCAGCTTGTACTAATGAATGAATGATGAATGATCAATTTGATATTTCAATTGCTTTTGTTATGTTGTTTTAGCCTAACAGGTGTGAACTAAAAAAGTTAAATAAATGTAAAACTATTTTCTGTTTCTGTTATCTGGACATTTTAATTTCCAAATAGGCCTATGATTAGCACCATCTTAAAGTAGTTAGTAGCCTACTTTAAACTTTAAACTGCTAAAAATGTTAAAATCTGATACAAAGGATTCAATGGGGAACTACAATTTGAATTCACTGCTTGTATTGTGGTTGCTCCTTCAACCCTGAAAGGATTGTAAATCTGGTTTGGTGAGTTAAAATAGCAAAGAACATCCTGAACTTTTCCTATCAGCCAGTTAAGCACCAAACAAAGAATCTTTAATAGAAGAACGCTCTGCTGAACGCAAATCAAATGCTTCTCCTCTCCTTCTCTCCCAAGGAACTAAAACGATGCCGGGCACAGTGTTTTGGACTGCCTGCTCGCTGCTCCTGTTTACCTTGTTTACCTGTGGCAGTGCGGCATTGAAGCAAAAAACGAAAATAAAGCCACAGAAATTGTCAAGAGGTGGGTCTTTCTGACAGTTTCAGCACATTCTAGACACTTCTGACAACTAGTCTAGAGGGTAATATCATCCACAATGATATACATGATTATTATATATATATCTGAAAAGCAGCATTCAGGTATTTGCACAAATTCAAATTTGTATATGTCCTATATAGCTGCCAAGCTTTACACAGAGCAGTTGAAACATTATCTATTAAGATAACAATGTATTTATCACTGAAGGGAAATTCAGGTGTTACAGCAGCAGAAAAGTATGAATGCAAAGATGCAAATGAGTGATGAGTGTTGAAAATATTTTGAAAATGATTTGGGAATGCCTTGAGAATGTTTTGACAATGTTTTGACAATGATTCAAGAATTATTTCGGAATGATTTTGACAATGATTTGAGAGTGATTGGCAGAATGATTCGAGGACAATTTCAGAATGTTTTGGAAATTATTTGAGGCGATTTGAGGATGATCTGATGAAAAGTGTGTTTCTCTTAAGGATGGGGAGACCGGATCACGTGGGTGCAGACCTACGAGGAGGGTCTGTCTAAAATGAAGGAGAGGTACTTCCTCCTAGTTCTGATATATTCTGTGGTGACACTAGAGAGAAAAGCAACGCTAACGTGTCTGAGAAACACAATCACGGTATTGCTAGTAAGACTCTGTGAAAATGTTAAGATAAGATAAGATAAGATACTTGTTATTTTATTATACATGAAGTATGCTTTGCCAAGCTTCACCCGAAGATATTTCTCGGTGAACAGGTTTTGCGAAGCCGGGCCACGCACCCTCTAATGTACCTATTGTCATGTGGAATGTGTTCAGTTGAACCTGCCTGTGGTTGTGCTTTACAGCAGGAAACCTCTGATGGTCATCCACCACAAAGAAGACTGCCCATTTAGTCAAGGTACATTAATAGAGGAGCACAGGTCCACTAACTGTAGTATATATATTAAAGCTGTGCGTTTTTATTTGTTTCCCCTTAAATCATCAGAGGCTCCTGTAGACAACTGCACGAGTCTCATGTTGCGTTGGTCATACGGGGGAACTAAACATCCACCGTTTCTCCACAGCACTGAAGAAAGTCTTTCTTGCCGATAAGTCTGTCCAAAAGATGGCCAAAGAAGATTTTGTTATGCTCAATGTGGTGGTAAGCTGTCATGCATATGTAAGATGGTGGTATAGTGTGTGTGTGTGTGTGTGTGTGTGTGTGTGTGTGTGTGTGTGTGTGTGTGTGTGTGTGTTATATATATATATAAATTCCATCCATTTTGTGATTTGGGTTTGTTCATTTATTCTCCATATAACAAGAAGATAACGAAGTTGATGAAATTGTTTTTTAAAGTAGCTTACATGTAACTCATAACTCATTTGGATTATTAGACCCACAGTGCTTTTACCCAAGTGTCAAAGAACTGTGGCTTTTAACAATAAAAGCGCATTAAAAGGGACATGTAAGCGATAATAAAAATAACCCGACCGCAATAAGAATTTAATTTCCTAAAAAAGAAAAAAAAAAAGAGCTAAACCAAACAGAGAGAGGGAGATGGGAGTAGGAAACCGGAGTAGGCCTCACATAGAAGACGCTTTCATTGAATTCAGTTCTCAGCACGATGAGGTCGAAGGTGCTAGCTGCCCCTCCGAGCCAGGAAATGGAGAGCTGCTGAGTCGCTGGGGTGGCTGACAAGATCACCTCTTGGGGTACACCTAGAGCTGCAACAAACAAAAGGGTTATACAAGAGGACGGAAAATAGAATGATTATACAAAATATGAACACACATACCAAGCATTGTTCTTCTGCACATATTACCATAATATATAACTATATACTATATAATACTAATATATATATATGCACACACACATATATATATATACACACACACACGCATCACGTTTATGGTTGGCACTTTGGTTGAACTAGGGAGAGATTTCAGCCTTTATAAGAACATGGCAGCAATATTGTGGACACAAAATAATTGGATGTTGTTATCGGATCCTTGTGGAATCAGGACCTCGTTAAGGCCACTGGGGTCCGGTTGCTCTCGCGTGCGTGTTTTGTTTAGAATTGTCCATTACGGGTCCAGATGAGATGGCCATCATGGGTCATTCTCAGGTCGGGTACAACATTATGTAGAAGCACTAAGTTGTCTGACAGTTCTGGATCTCTGTCAATAATATTTCCATCATAATATGATGCATTTCATAAACAATAATAATCAAAAAAAATGTTATACTCACCATCTTTGCAGTGGGTGTGTGTAGCAGAGAGACTGAGCAGCGTGCAGATGAGCCACACGGTGTGTGACTTCAGCTTGGGGACGCGGATGAAGCCGGGGCCCGGCATGGGGGCCATGGTTGCAGTACCAGTGGCTGTTGGCGATGCTGTCAAGGTAATGGGCCACTCTCTACGGCCACCAGTGACATTGAAATCCTGAAGGACGGGTGGACTGAGGGGATCTGAGGATAACTGAACAAAACAGCAAAGATGGGAAAAAGAATGAAGTATTTGATGCAGCACACCCGATCCACATAACTTCTCCTTTCAGGATAGGAGACCATAACAGGATAGAGGTCAAGACAAAGACAATAGTGGAAAAGTCATGACCCTTCATTTTTAATGCTAGGAATGTGCACTTTAAAAAAAAATATATATACAAATATGTGTTTAACAGAACTGCTGGACGGCTGTTTTGAAACAACTGTTGTGGTCAAGCATGCTCGTCCCCCTTATTCTGGTCCAACTCTGGAGTCTGGTATGCACAACATTTTGTCAGATTAAGATACATTACATTTTGTACACATCGTTGTATCTTATAGCCTAATATCTGCTATCGAAGATAGTTGCAATGATTAGCTTACTTGGAGAGGAAACAAACTAAATATCATAATTTAAGCATACCTTAGTATGCTTAAATTATGAGCATAGCATTTAGTATCGGTATATGGCCCAATCCTCTTTCGATATTACTTTTGACCAATTACCTTTAGGTTAGGTAACAAAAGTGGAACAATATTTTGTTGCTACGCAAATAGAAAGTTGCAGGGCTAACACGAATACGGAATTTACACTTCCAAGTGTGAGCGACAAGAGAGCATCAATACAAGGGCCCATATATTAGGTTATATTGTCGATAATGCAAGTAAAGTTCATAACAAAATGGCAGACTTGAGAAAATGATTGACATTTTGTGTTGATCACTGCCGTTGTTTAGAACTGCTACGTAGTTGATTACAGAGCTTCTCATGGCATGGTGAAAAGCGAGGGCTCTAAATGAAATCGCATTCGGCCTATTGCAAACTGAGAGAGGAGCAAGCAAGAAGCAAGAGAGATACAGAGGACAGTGGTATTTACTAAAAGCAAGGAAAGCTGAATTCATTTTACACAAAGCTGGTTTCTTTTGTATGTTATCCAATAATGTTTAGGTTTCATCATTCTTCTAAACTTCAAACTGGTATTTGAAAAAAACAACAGTTTGCCTCACTATAGAATCACAATTCTTTACAACATGAATCATTCATGATACAACAAAATGTCAAAGAATCGATCTGAGGACCTTCAAATACACTGTTGGCCTCCTAACAGTAATTTATGTGCCTTGTAAACATGTGCTAAAACACAGATATAGGCCTAAACAAAGTAGGATTTAGCCTACTTTGTGGTGTAAACAAAAATCCTTTGGCTGGTCACGTATACCGTTGGACCGATTACTGATTACCTTGATACTGCCTAGCAAACCAGGTAAAGCATTTACTGAGGGCAGCAGTGGGCATTTGGTTTCAACTCATTGTTGACGAACGTCTGTTTGTTCAGGGAAGGTTGACTGCGCTATCTCTGTTCTTAAGACCTACTGTATGCCTCTCAAATAGACAATGGCAGGACAACAATGTCTTATCATAGATAAGTATGCAGTAACACTTGAGCCAGTGAGATTTCAAGAGCCTTATTCAAATATTAATTTAGAAAACTCTCTCTACATTTTTCTTAGCCAAACATTCACAGCGTTTCAGATTACCCTTACCATATGCAGTATCCAATTATAAAAACAAATTCATAATCAACCACAACATTATATAACATAACATACGCAAGGCTGTACGGTGTGCCAAGGAAAAGCTATGTAAAATTAAAAGATAAACATACCAGGAGTGAGTCACATTAGTTAATAGACAAACATCTTGTTTCAAATCACAGACTCTCCAAGAAAACAAACTTTGACTGACAATATATTTTCTCCCGTCAAGATGACCTAGAACAGTCTTGTAGACCTTGTAGACCATTGAGCCATTTGGCTAGGCAAGAGGGGAAATGCATATTGCACAAGGATGCACTGGAAAAAAAGCCAGTAACCCACGCTGGGAATACGCAACAGGCTTTCAATTAAGCATGCAAAAGATAGATGGCTGGTGGGTACAATGAATAATATATTGCTTTAGAGACTCTTAAAGAAGATGTGCTGCTGCTAACATATTCTGTCATGACAGCACAAAAAAATACTGCGTGCGTGTCTGCGCTAGTGTGTGTGTGTGTGTCTGCGCTAGTGTGTGTGTGTGTGTGTGTGCTAGTGTGTGTGTGTGTGTGGTGTGTGTGTGTGTGTGTGTGTGTGTGTGTATGTCTGCGCTAGTGTGTGCGTGCGTGCTTGTGTGCGTGCGTGTGTATGCACTAGTGTGTGTGTGTGTGTGTGTGTGTGTGTGTCTGCGCTAGTGTGTGCGTGTGTCTGCGCTAGTGTGTGCGTGCGTGCGTGCTTGTGTGTGTACTTGTGTGTACGTGTGTGTACATACAAGCACATCCTGTTTGGTGTACCTGTCACCAGGCTGCTACAGTGAGTGCAGTTGGTTTGGTTTCTCCAGAGACAAGCAGGGGCAGGCCTTCAAATCCATGGTAGCTTGATGAACACGCTTACTGACTGACACAAACCCGTTGCTAAACCCATAAGGAACAGCACTGACTGGAACACCTTACTGATCACAGAACACACACCCATTACGGAAAAAAAACATGTTTGTCTTTTGCGCAACATGGTCTACTATAAAGACAACAGGGAACTGAGAGCAGATAGCTTTGTCTACAGGGAGATAGTGGCCAAGACACAGACTTCATTATTG
The DNA here is from genome assembly GCA_900303205.1 of Mora moro. Lineage (NCBI taxonomy): Eukaryota > Metazoa > Chordata > Actinopteri > Gadiformes > Moridae > Mora > Mora moro. Next base: position 9,512 of record OMNR01036573.1, read on the forward strand.
CACTGTAGTCATGACGATTGTTGCATTGTACTTATTAATAGAAAATAATGAAATATTGCCAATTATTGTGTTTCATTGCCACTATTGGTGAATCATAATCACCAATATCATCATACTCTGAATTTAGATGAGAAGATATGCCCTACAAATAGGTATCCTTATCCAGTTTTAATCCAAAATGGCCATACATAACAATAGTTTAACATGAAAATAGTATAACATGAAAATGAAAATGTTTTAATACATTATAAATCATTGTTGAGCGCACATTGTATTCTATGTATTCATTTAATGGGCCTCTGTTTAGAGGCCTAATTAATTGTATAGGCAAAGATTTCAACTGAAAATGCCAATTTAGGCCTGTTAAAACTAAGCATTAACAGCTCAGACAGAGATTATCTGCAAGTTGCACAAATTACATTAACCCCTGAACTCTGGAATATTACGGCCTTTTTTTGAACATCTGAGTCAGAGGATTCAAGATTCGAGGAATCTTGTTACACCACGTTTACGCTGAAATACAATTTAGCATAAAATATTGCACACATATACAAATAAAGTACACATTTCGCATGGAGGGAAAACATAATTATGTTTCC
>OMNR01036576.1:0-11626 GCA_900303205.1 Mora moro
ATCTTCGCCCCTTTCAGTTTCTGGTTTCCGGCCCAGGCTCTGTATTGTCTCCCCCCCCCCCCAGAAGTTCTGCTATAACATAGTAGGACTGCTGGATCCGAGATTACCTCAATGTACACGTAATGCTCGCTGTTCTCGATGGTGTCCACGTAGGCATTCAGGATGGAGTTCTCACAGATCCCGGTCGACCAGCGGTCCACAGAGCGCAGCACCTGCATCAATCAGAGGAGAGGAAACAGACATTTTTCTTTAGGAACTTTGTTCATTGCGTTTGAATTAACAATAAACAGAGCACTTGGGATTGATGATGGATAATTGATCGATAGTGTCCTGTTGTAGTACAAAAAACAATAATAGAGCTAGGAAACATATTGAGACATTAAGAGTAGGGTGTCGTACAGAAGCAATGACAAGGAAACGTGAAGCAGGGAGTGTTGCTTGTTATTGGACTCTTGCCTCACAGAGCAACGCGTCAATACACATATGATACACTGTCGATACAAGTGAATCATACTTTCATATCATACTGAGTGAAGGACTGGCCTTTTTCTCGCTTCCTGTTCTTAAGCTGTTTTTTACTGGTTTTATATTGGTGGTCATAATCAACAGACACATTAGTATTATAGTGGTATTATAGCAGTATTAAGTTAGTCTAGAATGTTCCACGTTAAAGACCTTTAAGTTTAGCTGCGCTGTTATGAGTGAACTCATCTTTATTGATTATATTGATATATATTGATTATATCTAAATATTATCTAAAATATATCTAAAACCAAAATATTTGGTTTTACTTTGTGGCAAAAATGCAATACGAAATCTAATGCCGTTAAAATCATGTTGATTATCTCAAAATTAGGCCTTAAAAACTATTCCTACCAAATCCTTTCCAGAACCAAACTGTCTTCCCCCAGTCCCCAATGACTAATCTTCCCGCTTCCTCGGATGGCTAGCCATGCCAAAATGTTCCATATGCCTTCCAACAATGGTCTTTAGTTTCCAGTCACTTCCTGTTCACAACAGCCAGAGTTCCTCTACCTTGGTGCAGCTGCCTGCAGCCTAATGGCCCTCTGTTAATCTGCCCTTGGGGAGTGACCCGGCGCATCTCAAACATGGAGAACTCATTAGAGAACAGCTTGTGTGTTGCTGTGTTACAAACCGCTAGCCTCCTGACTGCTTGTTTGGGAATATAGTCGTGTTGTTTGAACTCGGCGGACACGGTGGCCTTGTGGCAGCAACAGCTCTCTCTCTCTAAGTGGATGGGGTGGTGTGGTCCCATAAGGGCCAGGTCAGAGCAGTCGCTTAGTGGATCAATTGACCGTCAACTGACGAGGTCTGCATTAAGGTGGCTTCACCATGCATTTTTCAGGTTTGGAGTATCGATCAGAGCACCAGACAAATGAAACGCTCGTGTATTGATTATTTGGATATTTCGTCTCGTCAGATGAAATCCCATTAAAATGAATGCAATAATTAAGTGGGAATCAATCAAGCCCGACGTGAATGGAGGTGTTTGCTCGAGCCCATGCAGCGACGCTCTAAGTACCTGTACTTTGGCCCGTCCAGAGCCGGGCACGGTGAAGGGTATCTCCTCAGCAGTACTGTGAGACTTGGGAAGAAGGCAGGGGTAGAAGTCATCCTTGTACTTGTTCTTGAAGACCTGCGGCAGCAACATAATAACAACGGAAGTAAATCTCACATTTTGTCACGTGTGCAAAATAGAGTATTCCTTTTTTTTTGTTGCGGTTAACTTGCTAAGCTCGACCTTGGTGAAGTTCCATCTCTGGATGAAGTGGCGCGCCAGATCCCTGGCCGCTTCGCCGTGGACAGATGCAGACAGGTCCCTCCAGGGCATGCGCGGCACTTGAGTCCGATCGATGTTATCTGGTGGAGGGAAGGGAAGGGACAGTTGGACCGTTGGCTATTTCTGTGTCCGTCAGAGAGAGAGAGAGGAATCCCGGGAGACGGAGGATCTGGAGGGCGTACCTTCGAAGGGACGGTCCAGCTGAACCCAGTCCTTGCAGATGAAGTTGCTGTAGTCTTTGCCCAGCCAGTACTTGGTGTTCCCGGTCAGATTCTCTTGGTCCTGGTCTTCCGGGGGAGTGGACTCTGCCGGTGCCGGGCCATCGGTGACTCCATTCTCCTGGGAATAAGAAGCACCAAGCCACAGCTCAGACCAAGGAATAGCTGTGTCAGTCGATCCTAGACTATTATTGGAGGTTTCTGCAAAGAACGATCAATCATTGAATTACTGCCAGAATGTCAGAACCACCATCTGTCATCCCTGGTGAAGACCAAGCTCCGGAGGTGACACCTACACAACACTCTCCACTGCACACTCAGGGGACCTCTGTGGCTTTCCTTCACTCCAAGCCTTAGTTACCTCTTTGTATTAAAGTTTGGCAGTCACATTAAGTATGGAAGTTCGACAAGTGACGGTATAAAATTGCCTGCTGTGAATGACATAAAGTATTATATTTCTTATATATATATATATATATATATCATTTTATTATATATATATTGTTCTCTTATGAAAAATGGATTGGCTAACGTAGTGTTGTACAAGAGCATGTATTGAGCTAATATTAATCTCTTGCTGAGCAACTAAATGATATAAAATTCACCTCTCCCAGAGGTGTGATTGTTGTCTAATCTTGATATCTGACAAGATGACAGCAAACACTTCATTTAATCATCATCATGATGATAGATCACCTTGAAAACACAGAAGTGCATAATTAGACGACACTCAAACCAAAGTGTGTTCACCCCCTAGATGTTTTTTTGTAGCTCTCACTTGTGAGTCACGAGGGCAGGATAGTGTTGTGGTGTTCGACTCCCGGCCGAAAGCTACTGGGTTCGATCCCCCCGTGTCCACAGCTTACCTGTAGGCACCCTAGAACAAGATGCCTACCGCCCCACCTACAAAGTCTTGCTTTCCTCCTACCTGTGAGACACGGCTGGTCTGCTCCGTGGAGCCCAGGTCCGTCAGGCGGTACTGGCTGTCATCCCACCTGCCGAATGCCAGGTCCAGACCCCCCACGAAGGCCACGGACTGGTCGATGGCCACCATCTTCTCGTGGTGGGCCCACAGGAAGACCACCGAAGACACGTGGTCCGGGTGGCGCATCACCTGATGAAGATGACCATGAAGACATTTACGGTAACAGACAGAACTGCTGAAACGACGAGGCCATTGCATTCATGAGATGGTCAACAGAAAATGTGTCCATTATAATTAAAATAGTCGATTAATCACTTTAGTACTTATTCAAGTAAAATACCAAATATTTGCAGTTTATAGGTCCACAAATGCACATATTTGGTTGTCTTTCCCTGTGTCAGAATTTGTTTTTGGATCAGTTGTTACAATGAATCCTAAAATTAAGTAAGTAAATGAATCACTTTGGGCTGGACAAGTTGACATGTAGAAATCAAAACCCCAGAGAGGCTGAACGCAATCAATGCAATCAATCGCGTAAATCTTTTTCTTAGCAGCTGGTTAAAACACATTTGAGAATGCTGAAATAATATCTAGTTACAGTCAGTTACAGAGCTAGGGGACGGGATCGCTCCCTGGGAGTCTGAGCGGGGAAAGGAAAACGTTCTTGTACAGACCTTTATGTTGGAGTGCATATTCATCAGAGTCCTCTTGCTGTGCTCACTGTTGATGCCCAGTGCTAGCTCCACCTCCTTATAGAGGAGTATGCACACCTTGACGCCTTGTTCCTGCACAGAAACAACCAGAAGAAGAAGAAGAAGAAGAAGAAGAAGAAGAATGGGCCACGAGCGTACGGTGTATGCATGTTGAAACTCGAGAGAGAAGACTAGCATAGAAGAAGGGTAAAAGAGATTCTGTTACCGCTTTGCGTTTGAGAATCTCATCCAGACGCCAATAAGTGTCTGTGGCAGGCCTCTTCAGGAACAGTTCTGGGCTGAGCCTGAGAGCGAGAGAGAGATAGACACAGAGAGAGAGAGAGAGAGAGAGAGAGAGAGAGAGAGAGAGAGAGAAATCCACTTTTTAACAACTAGATACACAATTTCCCACAAACTGTATGATGAAAATGTAGAGTTTGGTTCATGCGTTCATTGGTTGGACACTCACCACCAGTCAGTGATGAAGATCTCTTCCTTGGCTTGTTCGAGCGCGTCGGCCAGGTCCGCAAAGTAACCGCTGCCGTTCACGTACCTTCCGAACAACGTAAACAACAACACATTTTTTAGAAGAAGAAGAAGAAGAAGAAAGTGAGAAAGTTCACGCCAATCTCGGGCCTCTTACAACCTGCATCCGTCATAACCCGCGCGTCTGATCACCATTTAGTGAGGGTGTTCTCTCGGGGCGCTGCGAAGCCTTCGTAGCGCTGCACCTTGAAGAAGTCGGAGGCCTCGGCCAACTGGTTGATCTCATGGCTCCACCAGTGAGCCTGTCGGTAGTTACTGCACTTGATGATCAGGCTTCTACGCGGAGGACGGCGAGAAAGGACTTCAGAAGCAATATAATGGATATTTTAGATTAACGAGAGGACAGCGCAGCATAAATAACCAGCCTGGGGTAAGACCATGATGCGCATGATGAATGAATTTGTCAGTCTAGATTAGATTTGTTTGCACGTAAAAAAAAACAAAACATGGAAAGATTATTCAGGAGGAAAAACGCGGTAAACTTGTTTATGGTTCCCTCAAATTTTGTCGGGGTCCTCCAGGCCATGAAAGAATCGGTTTCACCTAACAGCTAACAGCCAACAAGAATCCAAACTCCTACCTCATGCAAAGTCATTAGCTGCATTCCCCATATAAAGTGAAACCAAAACACGATTAAAACAAACAAACACACAAACAAACAAAAACACCCAAATGATTTACCGCGTGAAGTTTTCGAAGCACACGCCGTGTTTCGTGTCAGTGTAGGCCGCGCCCACTTTGACCTTGAACTCGGGGTCAAAGAGCAGGACGAAGGAGACCACCCCGTGGTCGCGGTTCATGTACAGCAGGAAGGAGTCCTTGACCACCAGCCAGCGGCGCGACCAGCGGAAGCAGAACTGATGGTGGCCGATGCAGTTCAGACCCTGGATGCGATGACCGCCCGACCTCTTGAAGATGGGCCCCTCCCTGCCAAAACAGAGGTCCTCTGTGACTCCACATACAAACGCACGCTCCCTCTGGGCTACAAACGTCGTCTTGTTTTGGCTTAGCGTTTACTGTGCTTACAGGCCTTTGGGTCCGAGGTCGGTGACGAAAGAGAGCGCGCTGACGTCAAGGAACTCCAGCTGAAACAAATCGATGACAAAATATATATTAACATATTGTGTGTGTGTGTGTGTGTGTGTGTGTGTGCGTGTGCGCACATGCTTGTGCATGTGCGTTTGTGTGTGTGTGCTTGCGTGTGCGTCCTCACCATGCTGTGATCATTCCTGCAGAAGGCATTGTCCAGAAGTCCATTCAAGTACTCCTCCAGATATTTCTGCAGAGCAACAATGAGGAAGTGAATGTTAAAAATATACATCGTTTCCAGGAACACTCTAGATGACTCGATGGCTCATGCAAAAGAACTAGAACTAGTCATAATTCTGAAATATTTATACACTGTACATGTGACAAAGTTGGAGTGTTTGAGCGTCAACGACACGGTAATTATGAGATGACTCATTGTAGCTGGGATAAAGGTCAGTACCTGCTTGCTGGAGGTTCTCCTCCCCCTGTCGGAGCTGCTGAGGATGGGCATCTCCGCAGACATCGTCCTCAGCTGCTGCCTCGCCTTTGCAAATCTAGAAGAAAGGTTTGAATATTCAAAGTAGCCACGGGTAAACAAATGAGAGAAATCACAGCCGGCCCAGAGCGTGTATTTGAGCCGCACCCCTCCCTTTTAAACAAATAATCCCTGTACGGTAGGGTCAGCCAGAGGCTGATGTTAATGTTCCTTTTGATAAGCAGAGAGGCGAACCGCCCACCTTCCCAGCGGGAGGAAGTGCAGCATCATCTTGTGCTTGTAGAGGTCTCGGTGGAGCTCCTGGAAGCGCCTGTACTTCCTCTTCACCGTCCAGCTGAATGGCCCGTGGGTCAGCCGGACCGTGTACAGCGTGCACACGCTCACCTGGGGGGGGGGACGGACGGACGGACGGACCACAGGCTCGTGTTAGCTCAACCCAAGGGTTCAGGTCGGACTGATTATGTTAGGCACGTCTCATAATTCCAAAAGGAATGTATAATATATGTTTAAGTCCTAGTGACCAACGTGGCGCAGTCTTGTAAAACATGTGGAGCAGATTAGGATCTGCAGGTACGAATCAGACCAGGGTGTTCAGGGAATCCGAAAGAACATCTTGTACACTTCAACGTTTCATGAGACCATTTCCTTTGGAAGTGGTTCAGTGGTTTGTTGTCTTCGAAGGTCATTACCACGAACGAGAAGGATGATGTCGCTTCAAACACACACACACCACTCATTCGACTATTAGATCAGGGTTTTGCTGCCTTATGTAACACACCTTACTTATCTCTCTATCACGGGGAGATATACCTTGAACAATGGAAAGTAAATGGACTGCGTTTACAGTGTGCTTTTCTAACCTGTGGCCACTCAAAGTGCTTTACAATTAGTGCCTCACATTCACCCATGCATACACAGATTCATAAACCAACGGCAGTGTCTGTCAACCACGCAAGGCAACAAGCCAGTTCGTCGGGAGCAGCTTAGGGTTAGGCGCCTTGCTCAGGGACACCTCGACACTTCGCACGGAGGAACCGGGGAGGATCGAACCGGCAACCCTCCGGTTACCAGGCGGGCTGTTCTGTTCTGACCTCCTGAGCGACTGCCGCCCTTCTTCAAAGATTCGAAGATAAAAAATGTCTCAACGGAGCACATACCTTCGATCGTGTCGTATATCTCTCGGTGCTCTCCACTTTGCAGGTGATGGGGGCTCCCGGCAGTAAAAAAGGAACTCCGATCTCCTTCACATCCATCAGATGGTGCACCACCAGGAAAGGACGGCCCTCTGGGAGTTAAAAAGTGGGAGTAAAAAATGAATCATTTCTCTGTTAAGAATTCCCCATCACGCAACCTCTGTCTATTCTATTTGTCTATTTGATTCACTTTAAGCCGGGAACACACTACAAGGTTTATAGCCCGATTTTAAATATTAAAAAGTCAAATTGGAGTGCTGTCCTAGCCTTTGTTTTGTATTACTACTTCATTAAGGATCCAGCACCCAGTCTGAAAGCTCTCATCGTGAGTCGTATTTTGTAGCCTGATTTTAACCCAGATTTGCCCCTGATTTTTCCTCGGAACACGTAATCATGTAGTGTGCAGGGGGTTTAGGATTCAAATCTGTAGCCTCCCGATCGTAAATATCAAAGATAACTATCTTTGGTATTCACGACTTTGGACTGATCTGAACGTGATCCTGTAGTTTGGACTGGTTAACGACAGCCGTCGTAAAGTCCAATCTGTGAAAAGCAAGTCATTAAACCTGTGATAGTCTCTTCACAGTGGGTTAGGGTTGTAAAAGTCTTCCGGTGTGTTCCCAGGTGTATTTATGGGTATCGGTGCAGCAGCAGCGTTTCACTCGGACACCGTTCTCCTCACCGCTGTTTTGCATGAGACCGTCCACCTCGTCTGGACTGAGGTGGTGTTTGTCCTTGGAGAAGCGTCTCATGTCCAGGGTGGGGGCCACGGAGCTGACCACCATGGGTTCGATCTCGTGCACCTCCGCACTCGCCATCGCTCGGGTGGTCTCGCCGTCAGCTGGTCTGCTCTCAAAACACAACAACGGATGACACTTAACATTCAAGTGCTCTACAGCCATCATGTTTGAATTATACTACTATAGTAGTAGTAGTACTATAGTAGTAGTACTATAGTAAATACTATAGTATTTTTCATTTTTCACACAGGCAAATATGACTGTGTGAATGCTACCATTGGTTTAATATTAGCTAATAAGTAGTACTAATCATCTTACAGTATGTTTCACTTCATCTTCAAACCCTTTTTATCCCTAATCCAGCTTTTCTGTCTGAATTAACGTTGTCGTTTGGAAGCCGTTTGAAATTACACTCCTCCCGCAAGCTCCATTCACCCATTCATTAGTCATGTTAACTCATGTTTCAAAGCCATTCATATTGCAGGTTGGATGTCAAATGTAAGAAGAAAAAAAAAAGATCACTATCACGTGGCACTTCTCTACACAATAATAATAATAATAATAATAATAATAATAATAATAATAACACATGCACATTCCCCTTGTTAGCACAATAACAAAGGTGTCTGGGAAATCTGACGAGGTGGCCATGATATTTATGGTATCCGACTGGGCGTTGAGTCGGTCAACACAAGGGTTCAGGTCGGACCGGTTATGTTAGGCACGTCCCATAATTCCAACAGGAATTCATAATATATGTTTAAGTCCTAGTGACCAAAGTGGCACAGTCTTGCAAAATGTGTGGAGTAGATTAGGATCTGCAGGTGTGAATCAGACCAGGATGTTCAGAGAATCTGAAAAAACATCTTTGTGGAAAAGACAAAACGTCCCATCAAGATACAAGATAAGGTACAAGGTAGATACAAGGTAAGATACAAGGTAAAAGCCCCCCGTCATAATTAATCTACAATGATCTACTGATGTTTGGGCTGTACCAGTATCTTACACTAGTACTACACTGTCTTCGTACTTTACTATATTCTACATACTGCAGAATCTGTTGAAATTGTCAGCACACACCATTCCAAGTCAAAATGTAACAAAAACTCAAAACGCATGCTCACAATGCTCACAGAACAGGCAACAAAGAAACCAAATGCCAATGAGTCAGTCGAGGTTTCGTCAAGGTAAAAACAAGAAAACAGAATTAACTCTTTGGGGACAGGTTTCGCTAAAAGCTTTTCGTGCGTTTGCCTTCAATACATGCCCTTGAATTGTGCACTCATTTGGTTCGAGATGTGCGCACGCATTACAACACAATGTATCAGAACCCATACTGGAACAACTGTCAAAAACACACATGTAGGCCTATTGGAGACATGTGTGAGACAACGTGTGGCGCTGGTTTGTGTATCTATCCTAAAAAAAAATCAACATACTTCATACCAATAAGGAAATTACCGGGCTTAACTTTTACTTTCCAGTGGTCTACCGTTCTGGGCTAAGTTTCCTCGTCTCCACCCTTTTCTCCTTTTGCTGCAACGCAACATCCCATCAAGGCATCATGATAACTATTATTGTTTCGCAGTATCGTATGGCTATGGTTATCCAAATGACGACACTGATCTAACGAGGAATAAGTCTGACCTGCATCACTACCTTGCAATTAAATCCGCATTCGGTAAAGCAGGCGGACAATCGAGCACAACAATAACACACAAAGGGTTTACGCCTCATACGCGTTACTTACTTCAAACGTTAAAGGGCACACCCACGATTACAACGCAGAGATAGTCGACCGGCGTGTCGAGAGGTGTAATTTACTAAAGTATCAACCCAAGCACAAGCAGTTCACTACAACATGTTTCATGAACGACGACGATGATGCGCTTTCCAGGTCCCTCCCAGTAGTGAGGAATGACCGACGACAAACCATTGCGCAAACGGAGAAGGGAGTCATCTGTAATTGTAGCCTACTAATATTATAGCCTATGGTGTGCACGGGAAGGACTCTCAAGCAGGCAGGAATGAGAAATAATGAAATAGGGGGGGGATGCAGTGTCCAGCTGTTGGCAAGTGCCAGCACTCTCCACGTCCTATGCGTGAGAAGCTGCTGCGCTACGTGGGAGTAGCTGGCCTAGAGAAGCAGGACAAGTCGGAACTGGACTGCATCCGGGGACGGAATACCAATGGGACACCAATGGGAATGACATTCTTGCAATTCAATGGAAAGACGTGTAACCCCTTCTGGGAAAATCCTGGACGGCGGACCTTCTGTGGAGAGCATTGACACTACTGGACGTTGCACGAAATAAAATAGCCTTGTGTTTTTTTTTTAATTGAGAATAATCAATTGTACAACTTGATTGCAAGTATCGTATTTGTTAATGAGCTCTACCCATTTCCATAGGGACAGGTCAGAATGGGACTTTGGTTTAGGTTAGTTTATACAAGTTAAAAAATAGACATAATAATACAAAATAATAGTTGTTTTTTTTTGAAAACCTTGGAAATGTATACAAATGCAGATATCCTTACCGTGGTGGCAAGACTGCTCTCATCGGCTACTATTGTTATAAATATATAGCCAAGCCTGCCATTTAAGACCAGTTAAATAAAATCAGATGCGTGTCAGGTCAATTCAATGGAAGAGGTTTGCTCTAAGCTCAATGACGCCCTCTACCGGACACACAGACGCATGGTTGCTGTTGGTTACAAAGGATGAGACTTTCAAATAATAAAAACAACAGATTGCCCTTTTCAACAAAAACCGTACAATCACCTATACATCCATGACATTAATATCATTGAAAAAAGAAAGAAAAAGTTTGTAATCCTCCAAATCATTAAACATAAGAATCAATCAAACAAACAAAAGTATTATTGTTAGATTATTATTATTACTATGTAAACTTGTTAACAACATAGTTATACATGAGATCAGTACTTTCAAAACACCCATGGAAGCACTGCTGCAAGAGGAGATTTTTTACAAGCATACCAATATATATGATGTCGTAGGACATCCGCAGGTCAGCGGCCACTAAAATAACCTCAAACGTTTTGTCTGTGCATTTTATTTTAATGGTCAACACTTCAACATACCAACCGCGTTGTTTCGGCCGCCTGTTCTGGCGGCTTTAGCGAGGCCTATTCTTGTCTGCAAGATGTTGATCGTTTCTCTCGGTCACTAAAGCTCTGTCTGCGATCTGCGATTGGCACTGATTTGCGTTTGGTCATATATGCAAAATGTTTTAGACAAAAGTAAACCATGACAGTCTAGAAATACCACATACATACCGATACCTGAATGCACACAATTTGTATAGTTTGTTTGCAAGGTTCACATCATAGATTTAATAATATTAATGAATAAGTAGTCCTATATTAATACATATATCTATGGTTCACATTGTATTTTATTTTCCGCAAAATTAATGCATGCACTGCTTCATATAATTACATTTTAGCCATCAATGTCTTGTTTAGGTATTGAACATACAGATATAAATTAAAACACATTCAACGTGATTACATTAAATGGTGTTTTATTCAAAGTTTACACATGCAAAAGTATCAGATTCAGTTATGATAAATTCTGTTTTTAATAAATGCATTGTTTCGAGTTGTTTCAATTTCAAGTACTCACTCAGTGAAACATTATGCTGCTCAAATCCAATTAACCGTGAAACTGAAAAATGAAAGAATAGAGTGTCTGAAGAAATTATTATCTCATATTGCGGCAACAACTTTTAATTCGAAAAAAGTATTTTTTACTTGATTTGGTATTGTGTACAAGTTAACTCCCTAGTTTTAAACTGGGTATCATGGAGCACCTAGAAGATCAGGAGACATCTAATACGCATCCCAGCAGATAAATTACAATGTGTATAATGAGTAATACAATACAATGGAATACATATTTTAGAAAAATAATAATAACTTGTTAGACCAGACTCCACAGTCCCCGACAAGATCGGCTGTG
>OMNR01036577.1:0-15704 GCA_900303205.1 Mora moro
TAAACACTGACATCGATGACACAGAATGAATGACACAGTGAACGCACGCAGAGCCTGCAGACTGTAGCTAACATCTCAAACACCCAGACCTTATCTAACCCCTCTCAGTAATCCGGTTAGCAGAACCGCCCGCCCAGCCCCTGGCAACGCCGAGGCAGAACCAACCCGGCACACGCTGAGAAAATAGTTTCATATTTCGGATAAAATGAGTCATTTTCAGCACCCCGGCCCTCAGAAACAAAAACACTCGCCTTCTTTGCGGGCTGTGCTCTAATTGCGTAAAGTGCGTCTGTGAAGAAGACGCCATTTTGAGCGCGGCAGGAACTGATGTGGGTTAGTGCGAGATGTGCCAAATGAACAAAGGAGCCAGGAAATGAAACGACTGCCGGCTTTCTGGCCCGAAGGTTCATGGAAGGAAATGGCGGGTAAAATTAAACAGCATTTATCCCCGTCAATGATCCTTTATATGCTGTAGCAGTATAGGGCTATTGTCATGATAATACATCTGTTGTATGTACTAACAAGATTCACATTAATACCCATTGAGCATTCGAAATCGAGTTACGCGCGGATCACATTCTGTCGTCGTGAAGCAACGCAGTCGTTCTCGAAGAAGTATGGGAAGCGCAAAGCATGCGTCCTGGTCTTGAGAGAGTTACACATGGACACATGGGTCAGTAACCCACGACCCTGACCCATAACCCGATACCCTAGCTAGCTACCCTATACAGTGGCCTCGAAGCCAAACCCTGTGTACACCGTTATGGTTCGGCCCGTTCCGGAAGGCACATGAAAAACAAAGAAGACATTTGCTCACCTGATGTCATGCGGTCCTTGGGGTCCCGCTGCAGTTTGACCCGGAGGTGGGGGAACGGATAGTAGGGACCTTTACCCTGCGATACAGACGACGACGAGGTTCAGGATGTACAACTCACATCATACAGGGTGAGACAGACGACGACAAGGTTCAGGATGTACAACTCACACCATACAGGGTGAGACAGGTGACGACGAGGTTCAGGACGTACAACTCACACCATACAGGGTGAGACAGGTGAAACCCACGACCCACTCGACCAAAGTGCATTCTGCGTTGGGGTTTGGCATCTTGCTCAAGGATGCTTGGAGATAGACTATACGGATATTTGGGGTTCGAACCCAGAACCTTTTGGCTTCTGTCTTTCACCTTAACCGCTATCCTAATAATAATGATAATAAATAATAACAATAATAATACATTTGATCAATATAGCGCCTTTCAATGATCCCAAGGAGAAACAAAAACAAGAAAAGGAAACTGGTCTCCAAAATAAAAATAAGTGTTTCTTGTATGTATGCAAGACATTTGCTCCAGCTTTTGTGTGTGTGTGTGTGTGTGTGTGTGTGTCACACCTGTCTCCTCTCTTGGCCGTTCTCCAAGCGTCCATCTCTCGGTTTGTCGAACCAGTCGGCCCCATCTCGTCTCAGGTGGTAAGCTTCAGGAGGACAATACATGGACACAAAAAAACCACACGGACTTCCCTTTAAAACTCTGTCTCAGATTCAGGTTTGTTTCCTCAGCACCGTGAATAGCTGTTGTGTATTTTGGCAATCCCTTTAAGAGCAAATAAGTACTGGTATGGATAGGGCGTCTGTGTGGGAAGATATTTCTGTTTCATTAATGTCAGGGACTGTAGGGAGCAGTAGGCACAGTGTTACAGCAGAAAATGGCTTGGTTTTGTTTGGCTTAATATCTACACTTCCATCAAGAATCTGGAGCCACAGAATAACATTGTGGGTTACTGAGAATTTAGTAGTAAACACATATAGCAAGGCAGAAAGTAAACGTACAAATAATTGTTTGTCTTCCTTTTGCTAATGTAATTGTGGGGAATGCAGAATACATGTTATCTTCTGATACCATTAAGATAGTTTTAATATATATACTAAACATGTATATACTGTGCATTTCCTCCAAACGCGATATGTGCACTTTAAAATCATCGTTTCAGGTTTTTGACATGACATGTTTAGAGATTAAATGTGATATTTCTTTCATTGAAAAAAACATAAATGTGTCTTTGGACCCGTTTCTTAACCCAGCGACATTTAAGTTAAGCTAGTTAGTTAGTTGGTTTGTTTGTTTGTTTGTGGTGCAAGTGAACATGGGAGCCTTGGAATAAGACGAAGATGAACGCAGTAATACTGTACCGCTGGCTGCATCGTCTCTGTTCAGAGCCATCATGGAGTCACTCAGAGCTAGAACCAAGGCACATTGAACAACATTGCAATGTGACTATGGCTATTATTGTGACAAAATATTAGATTATAATATATCATAAAATAATAACAAATACATTCCATATTGACTTCATGTATATTCCAGAACAGTCTAGAAGACTAACTAGGAGTCCTTCTCTTCTTAAAAGTGTAACTTTCCCATGTCTCAGTTGTGTTCATATAAACACACAAAATATTGTCTGAGAATGTTTGGAAGAAACGTTTTTTTCTATGCAGATAACTCAAATTGTAGGCCAACGTTATGTATGAATACATGAAGGTGGTTATATTCGTGTACATTGGAATGAGAAACAAACATTCAACAAAGTGTTCCTAAAGTGAATATACATATTCCATATATTACACTATACACACATGCAATTAGTCACACAAAGGCATGCAAGTTTATTATTTATTATGCATCGATCGATCTTGGAGCATGCAATAAAGAAAGGTGGAACACAAAACATGCCAGACTTTGGTGGTTAGTGTCACCTAATCAAGTTATACAACATACACATACAATACATACAACATACAGCCTACAAAAATATAGATATAGTGGAGTCTAAATGATAATCAATAAGTCAAGTGATATTTACATACTATTGAGATATAATCTCTAAATATACGGTATAACCTTACAAACATACGTATATATTTCATATTATACATCAAGTTTTAGATTCAAAGAACTGTGCCAATGAATGTGGATATTTGGGGAGGCACTTTATTTATTTAATTAATTTTTTATTTGTTTTTTTTCCCGTTCTGTGTACACTAAACAAGCATGAAATAAAAATACACAAACAAAGCTACATTTTTGTATGTTTTCAGATATCCACAGATGACAGCATGCAGCCTAATAAGATGCAAGGGAGCTTTTTTCCCAACACCTACACAACACACATGAAAGCATAATGCATGCATGTACATCTTCAAGCAAACCAACAAAGCAAAACGAAGCAAGAACAGCAAGCTATGTATCGAGATTAAAAACACATTTTTTGACGGATACAACGAAAAAAACATGGACAGAACAGGTTGCAGTTACTGGATAGACACACACGTCAGATGAACAGCATACACATGCGGACAATACAGCAACAAAGATCCACAGTGACATAGCAGCATTAGCATTGCGAACAGATTGCATGCAATACAAGCCACTCCCAAAAAGTCCCAAAACACAATCATATCGGGTGAGAACGCAATTGGGACATTTTTTACCTTCATTGTCCGACATGGTGCTTTGAAGGTCATCGAGCAGTGCATAGTTTCTACCCCTGGTCGGCTCCTCTCTGATATGCTGTTGCTGGGAGTCCTGCAGGGACAGACAGGAGCCAAACTGGTCCCTGGAGTCGGCCGAGATGGGTGGCAGCGGTCCGGCCGAGGCTCTCGCCATGCCCATTGGCTGGCCGACGGGACTCAGCGGACTCTCCTCCTCGGAGTTCTGCGCCACTATTGGGATCCGGCCTCTCCCGCTTTGCACGATGGGAAGGCTGGTGGGCTTCGTGCGACCCGAGGGGGTCTGGTAGCTTGACATGTCCCCAGATGCCTCCCCATCCCCCTTGAGCCTCAGGGAAGAATTGGAAGGGTCTCTTTTGAGGGACAAATCCAGGCCGTAGCAAGACGTTGGCCTGGATGCCGGTCTAGAGCGGCTGCCACTTGGATAAGCAGAGTCCAGGCCCAGGCTCTGGCCCAGGTTTAGTGAACCAGCCAGATTGGCACCCAAGGTGGAGCCAAGGTACTTCTGCTGCTCTGCTATGTTCTTACGCAGGCCGAAGGTGATCTCATCCTGCAGGAGTCGGCTAGATCTCGGGGACGCACTGGTAGACCCAAGATAATTGTAGTCTGTGTCTAAACCTCTGCCGTCGGTGATAGAGGAATACTTGGAGGAGATCTTAGGTTCTATCAGCGTTGTCTTTGGTTTCTGGTACAACATGGATGCTGGAAGCTGCTTCGCCGCCTGCTTCTCCAAAGTTAGCCGACTGATGCTGTACTTGTCCGTCTTTGGGTATTGTCTCTGGGAGTAGCTAGAGAGGCTAGAGTTAGGCGCATAGTAATGATGGGAGAGTCCCGTCAGTTGTTCCAAGCTTTCCGTCCCACCCGTACTCCTCCTGAACTCTTGCTTCAACTGCTGCTTCAGAAGCTTCAGTTCGTAGGGCTCCTCCATGGAGTCCTCCTCGTCTGGAGTCTTCCCATAGGTATGGAGTCTGGATGTGGATCCCAGGTAGTCTGTCGAGCCCAGATCTGCAGCACTTCTCCGGAGTAGTTTCTCTGCCTTGGCCAGTTCTCGTTCAGCCAGACTGTAGGAGGACGACAAACCTGTGGTGCTCTTGGCCAGTTCGGCAGCATCCTCCAGTAGCATGTAACTGCGGGGTGTGTGGTGGTCCACGTCTGTGTAATAGGAATCGGAGATAGCCGACATGGGGCTTCCAGCCATGCTTCCGCTCTCCAAGGCTCGGAGGTCCAGGTGGTTGCCGTACTTGTCGTACTTGACTCCAAGGAATGCAGAGGACGTGGGGTCGGGCTGGCGGTTGATGACTTCGTATTTTGTCGCATCTAGCTCTGAGAGGAGGGCTGCTTGCCTGGCCGCTTTCTGCTGGATGAGAAGCATCTGGTGGTAGCTCTGCTGCTGGGCACTAGTCAGTGAGGGGACGGAGGAGTAGATTGATTGAGATTGGTAGGACTGGGGGGCTTGGTAGAGGGACTGGTAATGGGTTTGAGGGTATTGGTACTGGGAGTATTTCCCATATTCGTGTTTGGTTTGCGGAGGAACAAAGTCATCCAGTTCCGACTGCGGCGCCGTCCTCGGACGCTCCGGACCGCGGACTACGATTTCTTCGTCTTCACCGTCTCCACGGCCGCCTCTTGTGTCGCGGATGTTGCTGACCTCGCTGTCCGACATGTAGTCCCTGTCCTCCGCCACGCTCTGCAGATAGGCCCGTTCTCGCTGCTCCCGCTCCATCAGCAAGACATCCTTTCTGCGATTGATGCCCATCTCGAGGTACCGGAGCTTGGCGTCGATCTCCTTCTCTTCCTCGTCCAGCTCCGCCTGCTTCTTGCGGAGCTTGGATGACTCGCGCTCCACCAGATCCAGCTCCCGGTCGATGTCCTGGAGTATTTTGGCACGGGCCAGGTTCGAGTTGCGGCACATCCTGCGGCGGGCGGAGCCGGTGGTGTACGCTGTCTGGCCGCCGGCAGCGGACTCGTCCTCCGACGGTGGGTTTGGTAGCGTGCGCTTCACCTTCTTCTGAGTGCCTGTTGGTGTGCCCCCCGAGCCTTTACCCTGTGGGCAGAAAGTAGGAGGTAGAAAGAAATGATGAACAAGGCTAGATTGGTTGTGTGTGTGTCTTTGCAGCATCAATGAGTAATTTGGATATTTACTATTTAGAGACATAACATAATTGTTTGTATATTTGATCATCTAATAAAACACTTGGTTAAAATATACAAACATGAATCACTTCTATTTCATCAATGCCTTGATTATAATAAGCCAAACATTCTTTGATTCCAAGAAGCAGTTATTGACCACCCCAAACGCTCTTCAGTAAATGTTACTTCCCATACAATGTACACACTAGTTACTGGACTGTAATATTTAAAATGCCTTTTAAAAGAGGTAATGTATTCACATTAAACCCAACTCTGTTCTGATAGCTCAATATGTTATCATCAAGCTCAGCTTTTTTGGCCGTCCTTCATCCTTCTTTTGTGTTGAATCAGCCAGGCGAAACATTGGCTAATCAATAATCAATAAAAAAGGCTAGGCAAATATACATCATCTAGTGTGGTCGTTTTAGAACCATATCCATATATATATGTCTAAGATAGTGGACTAAAATGACATATTTATATACAAGTATAAATACCGCTATATAAAATGAAGATAACGTGTAACAAGTAATACTTTTCGTTGCAGTACGGCACGTGAGAGACTGCATGTGTGGCACAACACAACAACAAATATTTTGTATGACAGAGACACAGAATCACCATGCAGAAAAAAATTATAATGAAAATGAAAATGTTCTGCAGCTAAATGGCAATATAAATAAATGTAATTTGCAGCAGCCGGTGCTTTGGAAAGGGCATGGCCATGAGTGGATCAAATTAACTTGGAGAAAAGAAGCCCACGGCATTCATAACAGACCAGAGAGAAGCACTGCTGCTCTATGACGTAATTTGTGTTCTACTTTTCATTATAATTCATTTAGTTCGTAATGCCAAATCACTAATGCAAATGCAAAACGTATTTTATCCTTTAGCCAGTGTGTGTGTGTATATCAATTTCCTAACAAATGTTCTTCTGTACAATATGATTGTAGGGTTAGGATACTTACTGTGAAGCCATCACCATGTTGGGTGCCAGACGATACCCTCTCCTCTCCCGTGGGACTCATGGGCTTGGGGTCAGACATGGATCTCTGCATGGCTTTTGGTCCCCTTGGGCTTGCTGCTGGGGAGACGTTACACGAATCCCCTCGCATCTTTTGAGGGCTTGTATCACCCAGTGTATTTTCATAGGACACAAACTTGAGGGATTTGCTGGGGGATGTACAGGGAGATATAGGGGAGTAGAGAACTTTGGGAGATTTGGGGGCCTGAAGGGCGGAAGCGTCCGCTTTGAGGATGGGGGACTGGCCTATTTCTAAGGGAGTGGGACGTCTCTTCGGGGAGGTTCTCTCCGAGTCGGAGAGCTCCATCCTGGTATCCATTGTTATATTCCCCTCCGAATCGGTTTGTATAGAAATCTCTGTGTGAGCCTGAAGAGACATCTCCGTCTGCCCGCCCCTATCGCCCCTTGCAGTGCGAGGCCTGCTTCGTCTGGCCCTATTCTGAGCCTCCCATTCGTCTTGATCTTCATCGTCGGTCTGCACGCAACTATCAACACCCTTTTTGGCATTCCTCTTTTTCCTGCCAGCTGTGTACACTCTGCTCACTGCATCATCCTCTTCATCCGTCTGGCATCCACTGTCTGTTATTTTCCGGGCCAGTACTGTGCCATCGGGTCCTATAACGATTGCCTCCTGTGGACCATGTCCTGGGATGTCTCCCCCAGGGTACATCTGCCGAATCTTTTGTTCTTCCAGCTGCATGCGTAGTTGCTCTTGGAGCCTCTGAATCTGCTCCAACTGTTGTTGCTGCTGGGCATAGGTCTCCTTTTGCAACATGAGGTGCGCCTGCCTCTCCTCCTCTTGCTGAGCAAGAATATGCATTTTCATGGATTGCAACTCCTCTAACTCCTTCTGAACCAGCAGCTGCTCCTGTTCGCGGAACCGCTGTATCTCCTGGCGTTCCCACTCCAGGTCCTCTGCCAAGCGCTGTTGCTTGAGTTTCTCCATTTCCAGTCTCTCGCGTTCTGCCTGGTACTGGCCGTCCCCGGGAACCATGGGGGAGGACAGAGCCTCCAGGGAGGCAGCTATGGCTTCCAGGGATGCATCGGTGTAGCTGTCCAGGGACAGTGAAGTCAATGCCCTGGTAACAACATCAGCAGCACTGGTACCTTCCTTTAAGAGCTCCAAGTTGAGTGGGACATCCTCCTGATCTCCAGCCGATGAGGTGGAGATGAAGCTGTGGGATCGCTTTAGTGGCAAATTCTCGAGGTTGGAGAGGGACGGCATGGTGTCACTGGTATGCATGACGTTGTTGTATGTAGTGCTAAAGATTGAGCCGGGTTGGGTGGTAATGGCATATGTGGATGGGATTGGTGCCGAGACAGAAGAATAGACCACCCCATTTGATGACCTCAAGACACTGTTCGTTCCAAAGATTGTGCCGGGGGCACCCGTGACCCGTGCCTGGGAGTAGGGTGGAATTGTCATGCCTGCACAGGCACCTTTTTTGGAGTAGTCCACAGCTTCACCTGTCAAAAGTCAAAAATATCAATTGAGGCCAAACGATTCAGACAATCTTAATGTGGAAGAAGACGGTCGCATGCCGATTGCATATCCAAATCATAAAAAGTACAAAAAAGTAAAAATACATCACAACACGACAAGCCCAAACAATATGTAAAAAGCATGCAGAGACATGCAAAAAAAATATTGTGGGGAAAAAAATTATTGAATGTCCATGCAAATCAGGATGAGAAATGAAAAAAAAATAAAAAATCCAAAATGTCACATGAATTAGCCATGAATCAGATGTTGGAGTTGAAAATAACATTTCAGCGAGAGGTCGGCGATGTCGCAGCACTGACCTGTGTCGGATACCTTCGCTGAGGTAAGATCTACTGCACCCTCTGAGGTGACATTGAAATTATAACTGTTCTTGCTCTTGTAGAGGAAAAGCCCAGCTTCTGCCAGGTTTGTGTCAGACATCGATGGTTTGATTCCACCAAAACCTCTCATGCCATAGGGTGAGCGGTCGTACTGATAGTGGTCATCTCGATATCCAAAGCGGTCTTCAGGTAAGGGCGTTGTGGGCTGCTGAGAAGTGCAGCTACTTGCAAATGGCAGTTTGTATACAACATCACAGCATACGGACCTTCTCCCAGCTGTTAGATCCACAGGTTTGCCGTCATCCTCTGTCATTACTGCTGTGACAATTTCTGATGAAGTGTCTACTAATACCAAAGTGTTGAATGGTTTGGCTGTGCTAAGGTCCACAGCCCCCGCAAACGTAGCTGTGCCTGTGGTCAAACCATTTGCAGCTACACAACTCTGAGCTGGCATGGGGGCAATGGTGACAGGTGGGGACTGGTACGTTGCACTTGTGCCTGATCCCAATGAAAGGTTAATGGGGATTTCCACATTGGATTCGGTAGACGGCTGAGCATCGATAGGACGATAAACAATTTGAGACATAGGCTCGAATGCTTTGTTTTTTGTTAGCTGGAGAGGCGCTGAAGTAGCAGAGGTGTCGAAACTGTCATACCGCTGGATTGTAGCTGCACAGGTCACTATTGTGATGCTGTCGGTAACAATAGAGACAGTGGATGATTCAGCACTGAGGTTGACCACTGAGGAATGCACTGCACTGTTCTGACGACTACCGACAATGCTTGGTGGAAAGGACTGCCGCCTGCACTCTGTGCCAGAAGACAGGTCCACACCTTTCACGTCAGATCCTGGGTCTTCTTTCATGGTCCTAAGATCGACCACCTCACAATGCTGGTACGGCTGTCCGTTCTGTGCAGACGGTTGGGTTTTTGGTTTCTCCATTAAGATTGGAACACCATTTGCGTTTGGAGCTGGCATTGGAGGTGGTGTTCTTTCATGAACAACGGAGACGGTAGTTCTTTGGACTTCTGTTTTAACCACCTGAGAAACAACATTAGGCAGAACCACGGGAGGTTGTGCCGAGGCAGATATAGCCTCAATAATACGACAAGAACTAGAGACATGCTTTTCTGGGCCACAGATCTCCTGGCTTTCTATGGACTCTGTGACTCTTGTGTATGCCAGGGGAACCCTAGTTGTATGGGGTGGGTATGGTTGTTGATATGACTGTTGACTGTGTCTTGGAGAGACTGGACCAGGACTAGATGGTGCTTGGGTTGAGACACCTTCTACTGGGGAATTGGGCTGAGAGGGTAGAGTGATGACCACATATGTGTCACGAAGATTGCTGGCATATCTTGGTGAAGACGGTGAGGAGTGAAACGGCTTGTTTTCAGTCAAGGGACTCAGATTCAGGGCTACATCTACAGGGTCTGTGGCAAGTACAGTGGGTCTGGGAGGATACTGGATATGGGCAGGTGAAGGAGGTTGAGAGTTAGGCTTTGGTGCAATTGGTGGTTTGGCACCATCCCCAGGTCTGTGACTAGGCCCAACCCCAGTGGAAATGGATGGCTTCGGGGGAACAGGAGGAGGAACATGAGGCTTATACGTTGGCGCCACCGGGTGCCTTGCAGCTTGGTCTGTAGTGGTTGCCAAGGGTTCTGTCCTGATGGGGGTTACTGGGGCTTGGGGTGGTAGTGGAACTGGAGGTTTCCTGGGGAATACCGTGGGTTTTGGTGGAGTGGGGGGTGGCAGAGGAGATGTGGCAGATGAGTCTGCTTTTTCCTGAGAGTTAGCACGGCGAAGGTTGTTTGGCTTCGGGGGCACCGGTGGGGCAGTTGACACTATGCTGGGAACAGTGGATGTGTACTGAGGAACAGTGGGCAAGGGTGACACACTAGCCACCACAGGGGGTGTTGGTCTTGGGGTTGTGCTGGACAAATCTACAATATCTGATTGGGATGACACAGCATTCATCTGTGGTTTCTGTTTTGATGTGGACAATGGTGGAACTTCACTAATAACGGCTACAGGGTCGGCTTCTGCAGAGGAAGTTACTGGTGGTGTGTGTGACAAATCACTTTTCTCCTCTTCCTTTTTGATCACACTCACCTCCTCATCAGAGGACAATTCTCCAGAAGAGCACTGTGTCACCTTTAGGTCTGGGATGGGATGGAGTGCCCTTCGAGGCAGGGCCTCTGGATCCTGTTGAGTTGGACTGGTCCCAGGCGTCAACACCTTTTTCATGAGCTCTTCATAGGCGGTCTCGGCATCCAGTAATGTTTTTCCGTCCTTACCTGGTGTTATGACAGTGCTATTTGAGACGCAGCTCTCAGCAGGCTGCAACACAATCTCTGGCTTGGTAGTGATTGTTACTGGCTGCATCTTTTGATATTCCTGCTCAAGTTTCATGAACTCCTTTCTCTTCTTTATCATGTCTTCATAAACTTCGTCCGGCGATCTCAGCTTTTTCGGGTGAGCTGGGACATCGATCTTCTTTTGCTCCACCAGCTCAGTATTTGCATTGTCAATGAGGGTCTCATAGGCATAGTCCTCGATCAGCATCCCTCCGTATAGGGACTCTTTCGCGGGTTGAATCTCTACTTTCTCAACTGTTGGAGATTTGGCTCTCAACATGATCTCTTCATAAGCCTCATCAGCAGTTTTAAGAATTTTTGTATCCGTTTTGTCAGCATTTGGCCCATCAGTTGGAGAGTGAAGGGACACAGACATTGGGAGCTGATATGTTTTCTGTACAGCTGCAATCTTTGACGCATGGATTTCAAATCCTTCTGGATCTGATTCAATGCTTGGGGAGAAATCAGAACAGGAGGAGCGTCGAATCTCCTCCATTTCTGCCTCTTGTCTTAATTCTTCTGTTGGCGAGGCGTCTTCAATAGGGGAGAGATTGCTCGGAGGCGTCTTTGGGCGCTCTCTCCTTCTCTGGGATCGAATATCATCTTTGTCCTTCTTGGATTTCTTTCCTGAACCCTTCTGTTTCTCCTGCTCCCTCAGCAGCTCCTCCTCTTCACGCAACTCCTCTTCCTCAGAGGAGTCCTCGATCGTTGGGAGCATTTGACCAGGTTGTCTGTGTTTGGCTTTCCTGTGTTGTTTCCCCTCTCCGGACCTGGCATGGCTGGGACTACTGCTATCGCTGTCCTCATCCAGAGAGGAGAGGGATGTTGGAGACGTCCCTGGCGTGAAGCTAGATGCATGTAGGCTGGACGAACCATCCCCCCTGGACCGGTCATCTGGTGAATCTGTGAGGCTTTCCATTTCAAGCTCACCATCTTCTGGAGTTATCCTTATAGGGGCACTGGTTGTGTTGAGCTCAATAGTTCTAAATTTACGGACAGCAATACCAGTCTCTGGCTCCCCTTGCTTGGGTTCGGTCACCTCATCTTTCTCTGCTTCATTAGCCTTGTCCAATGAGCCAGATAGCTGCTTTTCTTCTTCATCATCTGGGCTTATGGAGCTCTTTCTGAGAAGGCGTCTGGTCTTTGCCGATGTGCTCCTTTGTTGCTCAAGGCGTTTCTTCTCCTCGTCTCTTATCTTTCGCCGAACCAAGTTCTCTTCGTCGGACGGTGACGCATCCTCATTCTCGCTCATTTCCATGATCTGCTTCCGGATGAACTCCTCATCATCCCCAGACATCGGGCTTTCTTTACCAAAACTCTCGCTGCTGTCCTCCAGGGAGTCTGCGCGGACGTCTACCGGCACAAGCAGTTTTTTCTGAGTGGTTGTCCCCGAGGCATCCTTCTTCTCAGAGAGCTCTCTGTCATCTTCAGAGCTGGGTGTGTCAGGCGAAAGAGGGAGCACCTCGAGTTTGCGTCTGATCTTCAATGAGTTGGTGTTTCCTTCGCCATCCGTTGGCTGTGTGCCGGCTTGCTTGGCCTCTAGAATGGGGAGGACTGTGCTCTCCAACCTGGCAAAGTCTGACGGGCTGGTAGGACTGCTTTCCTGGGTGATTTCTCCATCCCCAGGTTCCTTATGGTTTTTATTAATGTCTTTAGCCTGTTTGAAAGAAGAAGAAAAAAAAAATTACAATAATAATAATAATAATACAATAAGAAAGAAAGCAGTAAGAAAGCAGTAGTAGTTTTCAACCACTTTCAATCATGAAAACATAATTACAAAAAATTCAATAACATTTGAAATAATTCATATTAGAACGGGGGCAGATATAATAAGGCCATGTGGTATATTTAGTGGATGAAATGAAACTGAAAAGCCACAGAAAATTATCCCAACTCTGCAAGAATGGAAGCAGAAATAGGCTGGTGATGTAATTTGATGCATTTGTTAAATGCTGAAGAGACTGGATGCTGGAATGGGCTATTATTAGCACAACGTTAGCATAAAAATACATTTCACTTGTCAATCTATCAATGTCCATGGGGATTAGTTTTGTAGTCTTTTGGAATTATTCACAGTGTGCATGGCCTCTGGAGCCCAACTACAACACTACTCGTGCTACACACTACCGTCACCTCGGCCACCGCCTCTGCATCACTAGATTTTTCCGGCAGCTTAGCGTCGGCCTTTCTTTGCTCCACTGTGTCAGCATTCTGTTCCTTTGGGCAACCGTCTTTGTTCCGCTCACTAACTACAGAGGCTGGGAGGCTGCCGGGTTTTGCTACTGGGGCTTGAGCTGTTAAAACACTTTCGGAAACCATTTTGGATGTTTGATTGTCCTTGGGAATTATGTTCTCCCTGATATCACACTCGGCCCTTCCCTCCCTGTCACCGTATATGTTCCCCGCCGCTACGGAAGTAGACTCCATTTTGTAACTGACGTCGGCTTTTGACTCGAGTTGTTTTTCTCTCTCTGACAGAATGATCCGCGGTGGTGCGCTACTCGCCTCGCCTTGTTTCCCTTCGTCTGACACATTTTCTGTCTGCCTCTCGTCACTGCCTGTCAAGGAGTTTTGACTGTGTTTTTCTTGGTTATTTTCACCTGTCAAATGCATCTCTTGCTTTTCGATGTCTATCTTTACCGGCGGCGTGGTCTTGTTCTGACAGACACTACGGAGTTCTTGTGCCTCGCTGACTACATTTGGGGACAACGCCGTCTCCACATTCAATTCGGGCCCTTTCACGTTTACTTTTTCTCGTTCACTACCACAATGTTCCATGTCAACACATTCGGTTATGCTTTTCTCCAGCGGGACAGAGCTTTTTTCCTGTGGATTAAGCATCTCATACATCTCACTCTCGTGCTGACATAAACTTTCTGCTTTAACCAAGGGACGTTGCTTCCTTGCTACACTTTTTCCAGCCGATGGGGCGATCTCGACCGGGCTTCCTTGGACTGGGGACGGGTCAGACGGTGGACATTGTTTCAGCTCATTATTTGCCCACTTGTCTTCTTCAGAGACCGCGTGACTAACTGGGACGGACTGTGCCGGCTCTGCGGCCGCGTTTAGTTCTTTATGCTCTCCGTCCGTCACAGGGCCGACCCCCTCTGATTCAGCACTGGGGGCTGAGCCTGGCTCTTTGTCAACAGCTATCTTCTCTGCTGCCTTCTCTGCTCTTAAATGTTTCTCGACGAACCTCTCCTCAAATTGATTCTTGTCGATTAACTCCCCCTGCGTTGCCTTGTTAACAGCTGTGTTCATTTCACCCTCTGGTGGAGCTACGGTAAGCGTTCCCTCAACTGGAGGTGTTTGTGGGAGTTCCTTTGCGTTCTCCGTTGTTTTTTTCTCTGCTTCATATACACAGGGTTCTGTGGCTTTCCCCTTTACATCTAAGACAGGCTGATTTTCCTTTGCACTTTCTATATCCTTTGTTGGCCCTGACAGATGCCACGGCTGAATCTCTACAGTTTTGAGGACCGTGGCTTGGTCGAGGGGTAGAGGGGTAGGAACATGTCTCACTCCCTCTCTTATAACGGTAGGAGCTGTATTTTCGGGCTCGCGAGTTGGCGGACCAGAAGCCTCCTCCGCGGCTGGAGCTGACTCACTTTCTCCCGGCTTTAGTGCTTCCCCTAAAACCTCTGCGGGAGCTGAAGAGCCCTCGTGTACCTCGCCCTTTGCAGGGGACTCCATCTCCTCTCTCTCTGTGACAGGCGTCATGGCGCCGTCCTTTGCCTCGCTCCCCAACTCTGCATTTATCTCAAGCTTTGGCTCAGTGTCCACCGGGGGAGAACTGACAGTTTCGGGCTGAGCGTGAGCAGGCCGTGTTCCAGAACTACTCTCTGGTCTCTCCACTGCTGTGGCCTCAGGCACAACCTCAGCTAAACTCTCTGAAACGGGAGCGGGTTCGGTACCCGAAGGCCCCGGGACTGTTTCCGGCGCTCGTGGCTGCAAATTGCCCGACTGCGGAGTCATGGTCTCCTGAGGGGCGCAATCAGAAGGGAAGACGCTCTGGGCAAGACGGCTATCGTTCAGAGGTTTACTAGCAGGTGTTGGGGTGTGGGGTGACTCTACCTTGGACTCGGGAGGCGGAGGGGTGGGTTCTGGTTCTTCTACCGAGGGTTTTGTATCTACAGTCGCAGGGGGAGGGGTTGGGACAGGGACAGGGGTAGGAGCAGGAGCAGGTGGTTCCTTGTTGGGGGAAGCCACAGCCACGGGTGGCAGGTCTCCGAGCTGGCCCGACATCGCTCTCTGTGTCTGGCAGTTGAGGCAAAGCCATTCTCTCTGCAAGACAAAAGGACAATACAAAAAGGTGTTATTCATTAAAAGTGTCAAATGAAATCGTTTTAAACTGAGCGTATCTACAGGCCAGGTTGGATTTCAAATACTAAATGTTGTTTCTTAGATATCAGGTTGGTAGGCAGACAACGGTTCGCATCTTGTTTTGTTTTTCAGGTTATCAATGCACCCAGAATGCAACACTTTTGTGTGTTGCCATGAGAATAAAAAGAAAAAAAGACAAGCATCCGGTGTGCAAGACAAAGCTTTTTCTCCTTCCTTAGAAGACGGACCGCTGCGTAATGCATGTATGGCAGCGGCACGGAGGTTCATAGAGGCAGAGAGGCTTCGTGGCATGCAGAGATATTCCACAGTTCACTGTGGCCGTTCATCATGATTCATGTTTTTAATGTTATGTCGCTTGGTGTGTGTGTGTGTGAGCAAGATAGAAAGCAGTGATCAATTAGTTATACCCTTTTCATGGTGCGCACGTACGCGTGTGTGCGTGTGCCATAGAAACATGACAGGGTAGGCAGAACGCACATAAACCTCGTCAGCTTCTCCACAATACAAATGAGCCATT
>OMNR01036581.1:0-10880 GCA_900303205.1 Mora moro
TATTTCAGCTCATTTCAGCACACACACACACACACATACACACACACACACACACCGAAGAACCACTTTGCAGGGTTAGTAGAGAGTAGAGAGTACTACGCAGGCCATATGCCGTGTCGTGCCTTTTGACAAATCTAAACTCTTTACTCTCGACGGAAATAGAAATTGCCCCACGTAATATGTTTTTGTTTTTGATTCCCCACACACGTGCGCACACTCTCACACACTCATTTGATGTCACACACACACACACACACACACACACACACACACACACACACACACAGACAGACTGCACGAGAGAGACATAGGTGAATGAGCTAAAGCTGCCGTTTGTCATGCAGAAGCTGATTTCAGACTTCCGGTGTACATCACAGCCGGTGTGGCCGCATTCATCCTGCTTGTATGGGTCTGCTGTTGTTACGCATGCTCACGTGAGTTCCTCCATTTCACACTATGTTGCAACAACATATCATGCAATACTGGTTGACTTTATGGATTGGTGCATTTTCTTTTAGCAGAGGGGTGTTTTACTGTAAAAAAAAAAACGATAGGCCTACATGGGTGACTGTTACAGAACATGTTTGGGGGAAGAAATGTGAAATAGGAGCAAATGGGAAATAGACAATGGACATGTATAAAGTAAATAATGAAGACGTATTTAAACTAAGTACATATTCTTACTTCTGTGACAGGGTGTAAAGTGCTGTCCCTATCACACAGAGAGAGAGGAAGTATTCGAGGTAGGCCTACACACGCACACAGAGCAAATCAGCGCAATGCTGATAACAAAAGAAGGACTAGCCTAAATGTATGTACACCCACAAACAGATACTTTATTTCAGATACTGCCATTTCACGGTGTCTTTATAAAAGACAGTTTAATATGAAGGTATTGTGCTTTTCATTCCCAGGAGACAACAACAATCAACAACCAATTCACGGTGTGGTTCTCATCACTTATTCTTGTCGCAAAAATGTCATCTATCATCAAGTGTTGATTCCAATGGTGATTTTATTTAGGCTAGTAGTTCATGAGTATTTAGCTATTGCTGTTGATGTTTTTGGTTTGTATTTTAATTTTTGTTCATCAGAAAACGATGCGCGGGACCCTGCAGCCAGACATGAAGACATAAACCTGGCCAGAAATCCAAATCAAGGCCTTCCCGGTATCGTTCATGATTTT
Source organism: Mora moro (assembly GCA_900303205.1). Lineage (NCBI taxonomy): Eukaryota > Metazoa > Chordata > Actinopteri > Gadiformes > Moridae > Mora > Mora moro. Next base: position 1,187 of record OMNR01036581.1, read on the forward strand.
TCCGGTGGAGCGCATCGTCAGCCTCAAAGAGGCGCCCGCCGTCAGAGGACAGTCAGAGGACACCTGCAGCTCGCACGGACCAGAAGTACCGAGAGAAAGCAGAGGCTGCTACACAGAGGTCTCTGATGAATGTCTTGTGTGTTGTATTTGTGGCACATCCATCTGATAACTAGCCTCGCCAAGCCAGCCTAAATGTCGCAGGCTCACCTCTGTTTTTTGCCAAGCAAATTTTGGTCTGGCTGTGAGAGGCTATCTACTAACCTGACACGCCACATGGTTTGTGGCGTGAACCACAGAACCATCTGGGAAGTCGTCCTTGGAAACTGTTTGAGAAAGGGCAGGCACTTTCAAAAAAATGCTTGGCAGGTGATTGGATGAACCAACTTCAACCAATCAGATCAACGAGCCATATGACGTAGTAGAGCGAAAACATCTTTTCCATCGAGAAAAGCCTTCAGTGCTGTCGTTTTGACATATTTTACAAGTCTCAGTTACACCTGTTACCTGTAACCTGTTCGTACCAAAGATTGGTATTGCTATTTTTTTTTACTACTGACAACAACTTTGACTTCTGTTCTCCACATTCTGGCTGCCTTTTCAAAATCAGGAACAGAGTAGAAGGGCAAGAAGTTTTTGTCCGTGGTCCTGCTTCGAGCACCCGAAGGTGTTAAGTTGGCACCAGTAGTCCACCTGGGAAATGTAACAGCAAAAGTTAGTCAGGCATACTAAATGAAGGCAACAATTGTAAACATAAGGACATACTTGTTGTAGCGGCCAACATCGGGGAAAGTTTTAGACTTTCGCCATATGAAGTCTGAGGAGCTCTGGAAGTCTTCAAGCCATGTTTCCCTCTTCCTCACTGGACAGCTTCAATTGTATGGCTACTCTAAAATGTATGTCTCCTGTCGTCTCATAGCTGCACACAGTGTGGCTGTACTGCTCTGGCAATAGTTTCTGTCAAAACAGAACCCTGACTTCAAATAAATGCCTACCTGTCCATCACAGCGAGCTATCATAGCACTATAACCATTTGATGCTTGATGCTCACAATACCTTGATAGACAGACAGTCAGACAGACAGACAGACAGACAGACAGATAGATAGATAGATAGCAAAGCAGCTTATTTTGGCATTTCACAAATAGCTAGCTGGCCAGCTAACTAGCACAGACAGACAGACAGTCTCACCTAATCCTGACCTCCAAAATCATTGGCGACTTCCCGTGGTCTGTCCCTGTACTACAGGTCCTGCACCACATGTAGCACATAATAATAACAAATACTAGTCTGCACTTAATAAAATAACTGACAGTTTCGCTGTGTCTTGACTATGAATGAATAGCATGAATTTTTTAATTTTAGTGCAAATATTAGACCTTCCTTAAGGGTTTGACGTCAAGAACGGTTGTTCGCTACGATTGGACAAACAACATTTTGCGCTCTAGCCAATCACATCACAGTAGGGCGGGACTTGCCTTTGCCATCCTTGGAAAAAAATATCACCGCCTGTAGCTGCCAGTAGTCCCTCATAGGATGCTGATTGGTCCGAACCACTGTGGTTTGGCCACAAGCTCATAACTTGAAGCCTGGTAAGATGGATTCTCGCGTGATCATGATCTCGCAGGATAGATCTAATAACCCCTCTCTACTACGTCTTCTTCTCCCTTTTCAGAAGTCTTCAACAGATTACATCGAGCAAGTCGTCATTTTTACGGTAATTTGAATCTCTGATATCTTAAATCAATGTAATTCTGTACATTCATTGTATTTTTTCAGATAATGTCTGTATTAAGGTTTTTTACTGAGAATTTGGCCTTTATAACTTTACAGTAAATCACAATGAGATAATCCACCAAAAGAAAAAGATGCCTGTTCAAAAAGCACGCAGAGGTAATAGAAGCAGTTTCTTCAGAAAATAACTACAAAATAGGCCTAACTGAATAGTCAAGAATAATCTAATCAAGAATTTCTATTTGTTTCTTTTTGCAGCAAGTCGTGGGAGAAAGAAAGCTGAACAGAGTGAGTAGGCCTCGTATCTTATTTGTTAATGATCGATGTCAAAATTGTATTCATTTTGTTTTAATGGCTGTCTCACTCATTTTGTTTCCTTCTTCAGAATATGACAACCCAATTTACAGCAGCAGGACCGGCAACTCAAACAATCTTTAGAAAAAACGAATTTGAATGTCTGTTATTGTTGGCTTTGTTATTTTGAACTAAAAACAATGAAGGACTCAAACAGATAATGATAGTAGTGTACTGTAATAATTAACTTAGCATTTGATGTTTGTAAATCATATTAATATAAAGGTTAAAAATCTCCATTCGTTGTACAGGTAGGCCTATGTGATAGATATGTGTGATCCCATGATGCATTGCTTTCCACCAGGCCGCTACCCCGACCAAGCCCACACCTAAACTTAATTATATTCAACCAAATACCTAAACTCAACCTTCTCTGACTTGTACTGTAATTTCATTATTTGTTATACCTTTGATTGCATTTTGTAAAAGTGATCAATAAAGGACAAAAAAACAACAACCACATATCCTGTGAGTAGGGTTTGGGATAATTAGAGTAAATAAGAAACATCTGGTTAGTTTTTTTGTCGATAGACCAATCTCAACCACGCTGACCTAACTAAACATTATGACTTGTATCCATGACATAACCCTGTGGAAATTAATCACATTCTCGCTGTTCGTTTGGAAATGCAAAGTATGTTTCTCTTCAAAACCATTTCGAATGGGGGATTATTCTCTAAAAAACAACACTATACTTTGCCGGGAAGACTTCATGTCTGTTTATATCTCAAAACAGCAATTTGCAAATCTCCCCTTTGCCATTTATGTTCAAGGTAAGCATGAGGAATATATTGTCTAATTTAGTATATTTTCAAGGCATTTTGCTTATTCATCTTTTCTACAAAGATGAACAAGGCAGGTATTATGAAGCCATGGCCATTGCTCCTCAGTGCCATTACTTCTTCAGAGAAACGGATCACTTTGTCATCCTCACCACTTCTTACCATGGCTGTTTTGTGACAAGACAAGTAAGCCGTATTTTGAAGCCAACATCCACAATGATCCACAATGATTCATGTTCATACTGATACGTGTGTCTTACCTGCCGAAACCCTGTTTCAGAAACATATCACAACATTGAGTGTTGTCCTCATACAATTTGCAGACAATGGCAGGGTTCATATAATGAAGCCAACTCTTGTGACATGCAAAGCAGAACAGAAAGGTACCAATTACACCCTGGCAGATAACATGTTGTGGTATCATGTTTGATGTGACTATTAGAACTCATTGTTGATTGTGAGAATGTGTCCAACAGAAGAAATAACAAAAAAACACAATGTGCTTCCAGTATCACCACAATTAGCCGAGCACTGCAACAAAAATGGATTCAACATTGTGATTGACCAGAATGCCACAGTGCCCCCTTTGAATCTGGACACCATGCGGATCCCCTCCAGCCAAAGCGTGAAGTGTAAACCCAAAACTAGATCCATCAATTCTGTCACATTCAGCTTTCCATTCACTGAATGCGGCACCCAGTCTGTGGTATGTAAATAACTTGTTGGACCATGCACTTGATGAAAGAATCCGCAGACCTGTGCATCTAAAATAAACATTGAACTTTCGTTTCAGGAGACAAATAACAGTGTTATCTATTGGATCAACGTCAGGGCAAGAAGAGAGAGAGGCTCTAGAATGAGACTAGCTCCCTTTCGGTATGAAAAAGAAAGAAAGATGGAAAAACAACAGTTCTGACTCGATTTTTGAATAGCAGTAATTCAGTTGCAATTGTTATTTCTGTCAGACTGACGGTGGTGTGCAGCTTTGCATTGCCGAGCATGTCTCTGTTGGATGCAAAGATCTTGGGCCAGAGAGCAGAACATCCATTAGCACTGAAGAGCAGTGGAACACTCAGGGCAGAGTTGAGGTTTGCTAAAGGTTGTTCTGTGTTTCTGCTGATTCACATTTGTTTTTTTGTATGTGCCAACGAGATTAACTGTCTATTTGTATCGGCCTATTTTATCATTTGAGTGTTTATGCAAATATCAATATGCCAAATATGTCAACATCAAATATATGTAAACCGAAAAAATGCTTCTCTGCAGAAGTGTGACGTAGGAAAAAAAAAAGAGTACACTCATTTATGTTATACTTTTCCATCAATGCCAACCCTTTATTGAATAAGCATATCTCCAATGGAAAGATACACAAATGGACTGTACTGTCTCTTCCACAGATTCTTCCTACAGGTCCTTCTACTCATCCCGCAGCCCGCCACTAGCCACTAAACTGGGACAGCCTGTTTACGTCGAGGTGCATCTTCTCAAATGTGAGGATGGAGAGCTTGTGCTCCTGCTGGAGGACTGCTGGGCCACACCCACTCAAAACCCAGACGACCCACTGAGATGGAACTTGCTTGTTAAACGGTTACTGCACTCTGCTTATTTTCTTAAACACTTGGAGCAATGAAAGTCAAACTAAATCTTTGTTCTGTAATAATCCAGGTGTCCTTTTAGTGGGGATAGCCATGATGGGACTCTCTTGTTACCGGTTGGGTCGAGCAAGGAGGAGGTGAGGTACCCATCCCTCCACAAGCGCTTTGTGACCAGGCTCTTCTCATTTGTGAATGCGCCCCCAGGATTGAAAAGACTGGTATGTGACCAGAAACAAAGCTCTATAAAATGTTAGTCAGTGGTGGCATTTAAACATTCAAGTAAACTAAAAATGAAATGTTCCTCCAGGTGTATTTCCACTGCAATATAGAGATATGCAAACGACAAGATTGCTCGCAATGTAACAATAGTGAGTGGGTCTATATATTTTTACTTTAAAGTCATTCATATCTTATTTAAGCTACTTTGTAGGCTATTCTCAAAATGGATTGTTTTCTTTCACATAATACAAATACAATATTGTTCCATTTACCGCAGAAAGAGTACTACAAACAAGACTGGCGAGAAGTCAGAGGATTCAGCATAATGTAGTCTCGGGTGGACCTCTAATCCTTCTAGTAAATAAATGACCTGTATTAAACAAGTGTTCACCCGACAAATAAACATGCAACACTGCCGAAGCAAACGAGTTGTAGTCACGTGTTCATATTTCAGCCAATACTGGCGCGATGTCAAATGGTTTGCGGAAGTGATTTCATGCATGCGTTTTCTCAACGAAAACAACGGTAGGCTACATTTTAGACCCCAAGTGAAAGTCTTGTCGTAATGTTTACCATTACATGATTAGACAGAATTTTATATTTTTACCAAAATAGAAAAAAGGAAACCTTTTATACATTTTCGCATTATGTCAAAGTCAAATAAGTCTGAAACCAAACGTTGTGATGAAGCGAAGAGCCTGCCCATCTATCAACACAAAGCCAAACTTATACAGGCAGTGAAGGACAATGTTTTCCTTGTTGTGACTGGTGAAACCGGCAGTGGGAAAACCACACAACTTCCACAATATCTGTATAAAGCAGGTAGGTGAGATCCACATCGCATCCGAATTTGATCAAATACGATGTGATGAACGACGCGGCGTCCAAACATGCCTCTGTCTTTCAGGTTTGTGGAAGGCAGGCAAAATTGGGATCACTCAGCCCCGGCGAGTGGCCGCTATTACAGTAGCCCAAAGGGTATCTCATGAGATGCGATGCACCCTGGGCAAAGAAGTCGGCTACCAAGTTCGCTTCGATGACTGCACATCACAGGTGAGAAGACAAAAGGCAGGGAAGCAGGTCAACGTTGCGTGATTGATGATCGAATGCCTTCCAAATGGGAATATTTACTACTATTTTGTGTTGTGCAACCAGGGTACGGTGGTGAAGTACATGACAGACGGATGCTTGCTAAGGGAGATCCTGGCAGATCCTCGCCTTTCCCAATACAGTGTTGTGATTCTGGATGAGGCCCACGAGCGCAGTCTCAACACAGTGAGTGAATTGTGTAAAAGGTGCATTATATTTTTTAGTAGAGGCCAAGTAAGTCTCTTCAGTTTTATCAGACTACTTTATGAGAAATTGTAAGTGTATTCTTAAATGCACACTCTTGTTGCACACTTCTATTTTAATTGCATATTCTTGTCTGAAAGAAACACAAGAGGGATACTAGAATAGCAATTAGTAAATAGCCAAGGACCAAGACGCTATCCGTTAATAATTATTGTTGAGCAATGTTATTTGTTGAACAATCTGCTATTTTCTTCCCAGGACATTCTTTTAGGTTTATTAAAGAAAACCCTCCTTGACATTAATAATGGCTCCAAAGGTCGTTCAGTCCCGTTGCATGTCGTGGTGATGTCTGCCACGTTGGAGACCGACAAGCTCTCCACCTTCCTCGGCCATTGTCCCGTTTTCACCATCCCTGGAAGGGCCTTTCCCGTGACCAGCAGGTTCGGTAGCGCCATAGGCCCCAAAGATGTCGACAGCTCCAGCTACATGAACGAGGTTGGTTATTTTTGTATCGCAAAGTTGCTTGTTTTTTTGTTTTTTTTTACAATTGGTCATTATTACGTGCTTGCATTTCTTGCTATCATGATATTTTATGCCATTCTGTTTATAACAGGTGGTGAGAGTAGCCCTCGATGTGCATTCCGGTGAAATGGCGGGGGACATTCTTGTTTTCTTGACGGGTAAAGACGGTGTACTAAGCTCATTGTACCGCCTTCGCTGAACCACTAGAGGGAGATCTTTCATCTCAACTTGTTTAATGTTTAATGTTTGACAGGTCAATCCGAAATTGAGAAGGCCTGCGACATGTTGTATGAGAAGGCAGAAAGTATAGACTACCGTTACGATATGCAGGACCAAACAGTGGAGGGACTGCTGATCCTGCCACTATATGGATCCATGCCCACTGGTAGGAACACAACGGCCACATCATTCTTGCATCCTATATTCTCTTCTAGGCATGTTCTTATTACATTAAAAGGGCATTGTGTTTGTAAGGGCTAGAGAGAACGATGTGCGGAACCACAGGTGTTTCATCAATATGTGATAAACAACCAGTTCAAGTAAATCAAATTGGCCTAGTTTAGCCTATGCTTGCAGCAACAACAGAGAATCATACACAATGCTCATCTAAGTAAAGAAAATCAATCATCACCCAAAATTATTGTGCAAAAATGACATCATGGTCTCCTGAATTTTGAGTCAAATTAGCAGGAAAAAAACCCATAGTGAAATTATTTTGCCTTATTTTGCCTACCAGAAAGTTTTTACGTTCAGCTCACTAACTCCCCTAGTCCCCTTCTCTTTTGTCTCAATCCCATCACAATCTGTAAGTGTGCGTCATTTAAAATTAAACTGCGCAGCAGGGTGGAGTATTTGAAATTAGTTTTATCCATGGACGTATAGCAAATGAGATTTCACGAGTAATCCCCTACGCCTGCTTCACAGATCAACAAAGGCAGATCTTTCAAGCGCCCCCTCCTGGCATAAGGAAGTGTGTGGTGGCCACCAACATTGCGGCAACATCTCTCACCATCAATGGCATAAAGTAAGTCTGACTGGTTGTTTCCTGTTGATGGTTGCTGATCGGCAAATATTCATCCAAATGAATGGATTTCCGAATGAATACAGCACATTTTCAAGTTGCAATGATGAGTAAAATGATAATGCTGTTTTCCCAAATAGGTACATCGTCGACAGTGGGTTTGTGAAACAGCTTAACCATAACTCAAGGGTAGGCATGGACATACTGGAGGTGGTGCCTATTTCAAAGTACGTGTTCTATACAGTTCCACGCGTTGCCGTGACGTACAACATGAACGATGATTACTTTGTAAATAGCTGTTTGTTAATTAGGTAGGGTTCTCTCTCGTTAACAGGAGTGAGGCCCAGCAGAGAGCGGGCCGCGCTGGGAGAACTTCAGCGGGGAAGTGCTTTCGTATCTACACCAATGAATTCTGGGAGAAGTGCATGCTCGAATACACGGTGCCAGAGATCCAGAGGACCAGCCTCACCGGCGTCGTCCTCACGCTCAAGTGCCTCGGGGTTCACGATGTCATCAGGTCTGTGAATAATCATCCTGCGATGGCAAAACGATCTCAATTCAGTGATTTGAATCAATGGTTTATATACTGTACATGCCTGCTAGGGGTAGACCGTATAAACGGTATAGAAAGTACACCGAATTGTATGAATTTCGGCCAAACCGTTCAACTGGTATAGAGTAATGGTAGAGAAAGAGACACACTTATCACTGATCTGTGCGCAGTGAAAGCGTGTTCATTTGAGACGCGGTCAGACACCGTGCACGGCCCACGTTACCCTGCACTACTGTGGAACATTTCATTTTTTCCCCATTTCATTTCTGAAACGGTTCAAGTGGTTAAAGCACATGTTTTATTTGAATAACGCTTCAAAAAGCAAAACTACAACATCACGAGTTAGTGCTGTGTGGAGGAAGTCGGCAGCTTTCGGATCCACTCTCGCTTTGAGTCCGACGGCAGAGCTTCGATGTCGCACACCAGACGGGCCAATAGTCACGCAGTAGAAAGGACAACGCACGTCGGATGATTGAGGTCTTGTTCTGTGTTTATTATAATGGGTAGTTTTGAGCAGTGCTGGAAGTTAGCATGGCTGTATGGCGCCGCCGGTGTGCATGCTCTCATTGGAAACAAAAAGGTGCTTGGTACATTGTGCAAAGTTTCAATTAAATTGCACCACAGCACTAGTGCTATTCAAGAGCATGCAAAGGAAAAAAAACACACTCACTATTCTGGATGACGGATCGCCAGAAAAGGAACCTAAAAAACATTGTAACTGGAGTCTATAACCTGATATCTTTTGCCCTCATTTAAACATCGACATACGGTGGTCCTTATCTGAACCAAAGGCACCCAGTGTTTTCGGTAAAAGCAAAACCAAAAAGAATAGTTGTGCAGTTTCCCTGCGTTCTACGTGATCATTTTCATTCATACAGTGATATGTTTTGGCCATACCGCCCAGCACTAATGCCTGCCTTACTTGAATAGCCAAAGCCGGTGCTTGATGGGGCAACTCAGTTTTGTTTATTTATTTTGTTTTGTTTAAGGTTCCCTTACCTGGACCGTCCAGAAGAGCGGTTGATATTGGAAGCGCTCAAACAGCTGTACCAGTGTGATGCTATTGACAGGTTAGTGGCTGTCCACCTGAACACATTTATTTTCTGCACCTAAGCTTGTCGCTTTCTGCACAATGACTGCATGATGACCGATACAGTGATGAGTTGGGGCTTAACTGGCCACCATCTGTCCTGGTCCTAGGAGAGGTAGGGTGACCCAGCTGGGGGAACTGATGGTGGAGTTCCCGCTGCACCCGGGCCTAACCAGGGCCTTGCTGAAAGCCGCGTCCTATGGATGTGAAGAAATTCTCCTCCCCGTGGCCGCCATGCTTTCGGTAGAGAACATCTTCATCAGACCAGGTAACGGCAGTAGGAAAGCTCTAGTGCCCAGGTTTTTATGTATTCTGTGCTTTTTAATGTTTCATAATGGCACTCTATGACACGACACAATATAAAAAGGTTCTCTGTGCTGCTGCTCATTGTCTGTCCTGAACATTCCATGTGTTGTACACTCTGCTAATGAAAACTGTCGAACACATTTTGGGTCTCATGGGCAAGCATTAGGTTATGTTTTTGTTTTTTTAGCTGGGGGAATGTTTTTAATGAAAAGCAGGAAGTAAACCTTT
>OMNR01036582.1:0-13463 GCA_900303205.1 Mora moro
ACGGGCGGAAGAGGCGCGTCCGGAACCGCGGCTGGGGCCGCTCCCGCACCAGGAAGCAGCCCAAGAGGTCGGCCTCCGAGCTGGACCGGTCTCCCCCGCTAGTCAAGATCAAAAGTGGGCGGGACATCTTGAAGGAGTACTACTTAAGGCACCGCTTCCTCAATGAGCTGGATCTGGATGAGCTGGTTTCCAAAAGCAACATGAGTTACGAACAGGTATGATTCAAAAGCCCAAACACGTACGCACACAAAGCGTTTCTTTGTTATTTTGACAGAATCAACTCACGCCAACACTACCACAGGAACAACACTCTATATTGTGAAAATCACACAGATACAAATCACTCTGCTCCTCACCCCTCCCTTTCCCTACTCTCTCCAAACAGGAGAAGTTAACCTAGACCCAAGCCTTAAAGTTAGCGTCTACATGACATGATATGTTTTAGAGCACATTTCAAACTAAAACATGTTGCATATTGTACCTTTTTGAAGTGTCAAACGCAAAGATTTTCGTTTCTTTCTCTTTGGCGTCACCTATGGTGATAAGCGGTAATTGCAGGTGTGCTTTTGGGCCTCACTTCCCAGAGATCCATCAGTGTCGCTGTTTGACACCAGTCAGTTGGCAGTTGGTTTACGCGTCACTAACTGTGCGCCGCTTGGGATTTTTCCCGGGAATGTCACCACTGACATCCAGTTCGTAACATTCATAATACTGCAAATGCAAGGCTTTCATCAGTGGGCTCCATCACCATTGTGTTATCTCATTCGGCGATAGTGGCTTAACAGACGTTTATTTACATGACAATTTCGAGACTATTACTTTAAAGGTGCTATATGTAACAAATGTACTATAAATCACAAAATGATCCTTAATCAGAGATTAAGGAAACATGTTAAATCGAAATACTGGCTTCTCCGACAACAATGCTACAGGCAGTATGTTCTTTGAAATATCCATGCCGGGCCGGAACGTCTGTTTTTGTTTTGGTCTGTGTTATTCTCGAGTACCCCGGGTTGCCAGATATGAAACAAATTGGCACACAAACATACTACAGCCATGGAAGCAAGCAAACAAACTGGGTCAGGTTGTAATATATTCTACCTAACATAAAACTGTGTATATATATGTATATAGTTACTAGCTAAACATACCACTAACGTTATATCTGTGACCATAAACATAGCCAGCCATGCATCTAGCTAACATTGACAGAGTTATAAAAAATCCACATGAGCTAGTTTATCATTTGCAAACAATATATCAATTGCAAACGTATTCATTAGCTGATCAACTTGCAGTGTAAGACTCGTCGTCGCTTGTCATTGTCACAATAGAATACTTGTCGTCTCACGTTCGCTCAGCATCCTCAACCTGGCAACGCGCGTGAGCATGGGGACTGGGGGAAGGAGACGACTCTCTCCAATGTTGTGAATTTGGATCGCAGTACCCATTTGAAACGCTCAGTGTCATTGTTACATTTAGCACCTTTAAATAAGAGCCGATTCGTGTGCCGTCTCCCCTCTTCAAACGAAAGGTGAGGGAGTGGTTCGCCGAGGTCCATCGCCGCGTGGACACCGGGTTGGATCCATTCCAGGACCATGGCGAGACCATGGGCAAGGCAGACGAGGCCAACCAAGAGTCTCCGGTGGACCCAGCGATGCCCACCAGGGGGCAGACCGTCACGGCCATGACCGGGGACGAGGTAGACGAGGACGAGGAGGACGACGAGGAGGAAGACGAGGACGAGTCGGACGAGAGTGAGGTGTGGCAGCCGTCCCGCAGCGTGAGGAAATCCCTGTCGGGTTCTGAGGACTAACAGCTACGGCGTTCGTTGCCGCATCCCAGAATGTTCGCGCTCAATGTAAATATAGTCGGTAGTATGCGCATGCAGCAGTAAGCTAAAAACATTCTCATAGTTGGGGATTTTGCATGTGTTTTGATTCGTAATATGAATTCACCGTTCTGTCAAAACATATGTAAGCAACCTTTTCTTATGATATGAGTTTCATATTGTGCTCCTGGTCAAATTATGTTGAAACGGTTATGACAGTAGAGGCCAGCTTGCTAGGAAGCTTCAGCTCTCTGTCCTTATACGTACTGACTGTAGAGGAGGTCGTAAGGAGATCTGAAACACAGGGTCACTGACAGGACAATAGGAACCCCAAACAGCACACCTGATTAATTGCCACATATTTTATTATAAAACATGTTATAAATACGTGTGCCTTTTTTAATCCATGGAGATTTGGTATAGCCCAGTTCCCTGTTTTAGAATCGATGCTGCCAAACAACTTAAGTGGTTTTATTGGCAGCACACAATTGCCGACCTGCTAAAAGGCGGCCAGAAAATGTTGGGCCTTAAGACGTCGTCGTGGTCGTCTTGGGGGCTTTTAATCTGGCAGCGAGTCATCGTAGTGCTCATCTCCAGTTAACACAAACCACACATGTGCACCTTCTTTACTACTGGCGTATGTCGACTTTCAAAGCAACATAACAACTTAACATTTAAATGTAGCACCTGGCTGTAACTTTTAGTACAGAAAAAAAAGAAGGCCTTAATAAAAGTTGATAATCACATTGCTAAAAAGACGCGACTGACCGATGGCTGGCGTTGAAAAGGCCACTGACATATTTTGTATTCTGTTCATGTCCAATCAGTCATAGGGAGGGGTGGCATCTCCCCAAGGTACATAATGATGGAAAAGCACCTTAGAGAAAGTATAAGCTCTGCATGTACTTAAGTAATGCAGGATGCATAATTCTCCCTTTTATTTTCCGATAAGTCTTCCCTTTATTTATTTATTTTTTATATAAAAAGTAACACACAAATCGGAATAATGACGCGAGAAAACAATCATGCCTATGATTTAGTTTTCTTTGAACACATTTCTAATGATTGGTTAAATGCTCGACCAAATATGTTGTTTCAAGACCAAATTGGAAAGATAGTCACTTTCATTGAAGGCCTCTTCCTGTGCCAAAGTTTACCAACGTAAACGTGGTATTCCCCTGCGCTCTCCACATACTGTACGCTGGTGTACTCGTACGTTAGCCGACTATGGAGATTGTTGAGCGGCTGTCGTGAATGTCCCTATCGTGAATGTTCTCTGAAAGAAAGGCCCCTGAAATTGCATTTCAAGCCTACCAAAAAACATTTTTTTTGTTTCATTTTATTTCATGTATTTGGTTTCTTTTTTGTCTAAGGCTGAAGAGGATTATGAGACTACTGCTCTGTTGTTTTAGGCTATTGGAAAAAATGAAATATAGAATTAGGTGCTAATTAATTGATTAAAAAGTCGGTGCGGTATTTCCAATAGGCGATGGTGAAAGAGTAAAGCAAGCATGCACTTTGTATCCACTTCTGTACGTCGTGGAATGAGTCCCCATTAGACACCTTTATCTCATTATACCATTTAATGGCTCTGTGAGACCAAATCTGTTTTATATACTATTGTCGAAACCAGTATTTTGCCTTTTTTACTCGGTGTGTTTTGAGAAGGAGAAATCCTACCAGTTGTCTCATTTTTCTATTGATATGTATTGCCCAAGAGTGGGATGTTTTTTATCGCTTTAAGCAATTGTCCTGGGACATCCGTCACTTTACTTTTATCAAAGTTGCACAACCTGAGTGCTATTTTAAAAGCTCAGTCGCGAGAGAGAAATGGATGTGCTTGGTCGGTCTTTCGTTTTCGATTGTTCTACAAAATGTGTTTTCCTTGCATCGGCTCCGTTTTACCCTCCCTGCCCATGTCACCTATAACCTTCTCATCTTCTCATCTCCACTGTTGGCTGCTCTGTTATTTATGCCAGCGTTCTCTCTACAAATCACCCATCTTGTAAATACATGAGAGGTGTGTGTGGGGGGGGGGGGGCAAGCTGATTTTTAAAACGGCTGCTTATCATAACTAACTCCTGCTAACAAGTTTTGGACATCATTAGGACAGCACGTTCCATGTACAAATATGAACTGTTCAATGTGCATTGTTGTTGTGCTAAATGTACCTTGTTGAGTGACGGGAGATCACTCAAAACACTGCTTCTCAAAACGCCACCATGTACACCGGTACGAAGGATGGCCAACACAGAAAGTCTCCCTTCTGCTTCCCTCTGTCTGCAATGGATGGATACCACTTTCACCAGACGAACCTATACCTCTGTGTGCCTCTGTGGCTCATGTTCTTGATTGGCCAGGTCGCCAACTGTTTCAAACATGCTTCAGAGGACACTGAAAGATTTCACACATTTTGTTTTGTAAGGTTGCCCGTAAAAAACAAAAGTTGCGAAGCATGACACAGCATTATTTCCGCTGGTACTAAATGATTTTGTGGCGCGAGTACAAGGTCTGTGTACAAAGTGGGGGTGTGTGTGTCTCCTGGACATGATGTCTCTACATGGATACCATGGCTTTCAAAATGTAGTTGACTGTTACATGCTACATTAGGCACTTGTCACACTTTAAGGAAGAACTGAAAAATGAATATTTTGAACTGAGAAATGGCTTAAAAATATTGCTCGTCTTTATTTTTCCAAGCCAACATATGTTGCTAGCTACAATCCAAAAAGCTAGCTACTTCAATTTAAATCTGGAATGCAAAAACCTACTGTAGATTAACAATCAATAATTTGATGTTGTGTTCAAATGTACAATTGTTTACCATAATGTGTCAAGTGCCTTGCAGTGAAAAACAAAATACAAAACTAAAAAGACATTAATTTAATTGTATCTTGCAAGGTATCCCGTAAATCTTGTACTGCATGCAATAATAAAAACAAACAGCTTTTCATTTTGTACATACAATATTTGGGGTTGGTTTACCTGGTGCAGGATATAGGCCTGATTTAGATGAGACCAACATACGATTTAAACCCACATTTCCATGTGCATTTTAGTACCACGGCATGGTTCCATGAATGTATTGTCTTATATTCCAGAATAACCAAACGTTCATCAAAGTGCAGTGACAGTGCTATTCCTGGTAAAACACAGGTTTATTGCTCATGCTGGTTCTAATGGGTTAAAATGAGTTGAACCGATGGCTCTAATCAGATCAGAAATCAGTGTTTTCTGTTGTCCTGTGGCTTAATGTAAGTGTTTGGTTGCTTGTTTTTACTCTGTGACCTAGCTACATGATAGCTCCCCAGCTTCCAGTCTTTCCCTCGTTATGCTCCGAGTCTCCTTATCAGCCCCTGTTCAACATGCCCTAGTCTAGCCTAGTCCCATAGTGTATGATTTTATATCTTTCTATTTAAGGGATTCATGTCGGTAACGAAAAAACGTCCAGATGTCAGTTGGATCGCTTGTTAACTATACAGACGCATACAATATGTACAACTCAATGGTGTTCTTTTCTTCTTTTTGTTTTGCTTTAGTTTTTCAGTGTAGCCCGAGTGGCGTCTTTTTTTTTCCCTCTCTGTGCAACATATTCATAGTCAGAACTCAATAAAACAAAAGATACAGTGTGTCTGTGTTTGTAGGGGGATTAACACGTCTTGTTGTTTCCTATAGGAAAATGTGTGGCGATTTTAATGTTCCGAGTGTCGACTACAATGAAACGAAAGCCGCTTGTTTTGGTCAATGGTACTTTTTAATTTTTTGTCTGTATGTAACCGTTAAAATAGTAAGTATATAATCAAGTCATGAAAAAAAAAAGAATTGGGAGGTATGACCTATGACCCAGAAACCAAAGAGTGTGTGACTGTGAATATTCAGCCTTGTTATGTTATTCAGTTCTGTTACTATTACCGACAAGAGCTGAAATACGAGATGCTCCGTCTCCTTTCCAAGTTGTGCTAGGTCTGCTGTAGTGCCGTATCTGTTCAATGAGTTCTGATGCTATTGTCATTTAAACCAGTTAACCCTGTGCAGTACAGTAAGTTTACATTGTGATTGACCTGCTGTACTATCTCTCGCCTTAGCTTATATTCTTTGCTGTTTCTTCAGTAGTCCTCTGTGTGTATAAGTGAATGTGTAACCTTGTCGGGCAGTTGTCGACGGGCAAAAGTAATGTTAGAATCTAAATGTTGACTGAATCAGCAGCCATCTACGTAGGGGTAGCGGTTTCTTTCCATGTTCCTCCAGCCAATAACTGGGATTTTCTAATTTTGTAATGTAATACATGTGTAATACATCGGTAGTGATAGGTAAAAGCCCGGTAGTGAGAAGTTCTACATTTCAAACAGTTCTGTTTCCTTTTTCTCTGTGTTTTGTTGCAGCACAGTAATTATCACATAGTATTGAAAGACGACGGTGGTCCCAGTCCAGTGTGCTATAGGTCTGTTGTTTGTTGTTACAGCAGGTGACGTTGCAACAAGTCACATTTTAAGTAAAATCTGTTTTACCTGAATGTTGTCTCTGTTAATCCGACACACTTTTTTTTGTAAAAACAAATACGTATTTTGAACTTGCAGCTAGAAGTAGATATTCCTTCATTGTTTGAGGAGATATTTCATTGCCCTTCCATGAGACTAAGTAGGTGATATGGATAGTTTGTTGTTGGATTAGATTGTTTTATTTTTCAGCATACATTTCAGAAGATAAATAAAAAGTAACAATCCTGTGGTTATTCTATTATCATGCATTCATTAATATCTCCACATTCATTTTCTTCTCTGTAAATTATCTGTGATGGCCAGGCCATAAAGCATTGATATATGATAAGAACAAAAGCCAAATGGGCCAATTTGCCTTTACTCTGTCTTTTACTCTGGACAAAATCACTATCTACTTCAAACCTCTCTCGAGAAATGAGTCAACTTCATCTGAACCGTCTTCCATCTGTTGCATAGGAACACCTCTGGGCGGAACCCTTGTCACCTAGTGAGTTGTTTCTAGTAGTGCTGTTTTCACTGAAGTACTACATACCCACGCCGCCGCGCGCAACATGAACGGCAAATATTTGTACCGCCTGTCCTCGTAAATAACTATTTGAGAAGGTCTGGTCACATATTACTCAACATGGAGATTTTTGGAAGTACATTTGACGATTCGGTGTTTTGTGAAGCTAAAGACAAAGTGTCCGTCAATCTGTTACCCTACAAAGCGAAGTGGTGTGAGTCGCAGGTAAGAATGTCCCCTGTTGAATACTTCCAGACACGACACCTGAGGAGTAACGTTTGATGTCAAATCATTCACCTCTGTAGGAAGTCAGACAATCTGCCGGCATCAGCAGCAAACCCACTACTTGACAGCGTGGTATCATTATGTGAAGCGTGAATATTGTTTGTACGTTGCCAGTTTGACCTTTTTGTGTATGTAAAATGTGATTATTGACTTGGTTATTTCGCTCCTCCCCCACGTCCACTAATCCATACATTGACTGTTGGTCGTTGTTTCAAAATGTCACTTTTTGTTCATTTCCCCAGTGGTTTTGTGAAAGTGCAGCTCTTGACACGGACGA
The DNA here is from genome assembly GCA_900303205.1 of Mora moro. Taxonomy (NCBI): domain Eukaryota; kingdom Metazoa; phylum Chordata; class Actinopteri; order Gadiformes; family Moridae; genus Mora; species Mora moro. The sequence continues at coordinate 7,398 of OMNR01036582.1, forward strand.
CTCGTTGGAAAAGCAGAAGGTCTTTAAATTCCGAGGAGATTTTGCCTCCAGGCAGAGGAACTTCAAGGTATTTAACAGAATGTCTTCATCACCTCAATTCAACTTATATGGTCATCCTATTATGTGTGGTTAAGTAACCTCAATTCAAACCGATGACAACAAAAACACGCTCCCAATGGTATAGCACTGTAGTAGTATTGCAAACGTTGCAATAATTAATTATTAAAAACGATGTCCACCCTGTTCCTGTGATGTTTCAGGGAGCCCTGGAGGCATACAACAGCTGCTTAGAATGGGTCCCTGACAGTAACTTAACGATCAGAAGGGACGTGTTGGAGGGAATGGCCCGATGCTACTCCAACCTAGGACAAGAGGAGAGGGCCCTGGAGGTGGCTGACTTACTGGTAAGTCCACTCACAGAGCCAACACTCTGTAATATACTACATTACTGACTCACATAGTGGCCGTGTTTTTTATTGGTCCACCTGTGCGCTGTATAGTTCACTGTTTAGGGCACTGTTTAGGGCGTCCCCGAGCCAGTGGTGAGGTGGATAGGGGTCATGTGATTTCTAATGCAGGAGTGAGTACGGATGTACACACACGTTATAGATGACGGTCATTTAATTGTTCAGAAATAAAATGACCTGTAAAGTTCATGTAATTGTGCTTGTGGTGTATCTTTACACTCTATGTTTCAAGACCATCTGTTTGGATTAATGCTTCTATCCAATTTTGCTAAGAACACAGTGTGTAAAATAGTCTCAATGCATGCGTGTGCGTGTGCGTGTGCGTGTGTGTGTGTGTGTGTGTGTGTGGCTCTGCCCTAGAGCAAAGAAGCCTCCAACACCTGTCATTTAACCAGCCTGCTGCTACTGAAGGTAAGCAACAAAACACACACACACACACACACACACACACACACACACACACACACACACACACACCATGTCTTCTTCAACTGCAAGGGTTCTGTTTGCTGAAGTCTAATGATGAGGAATACTATTCACAATACAGAAACGGGAAATACGTGGACATAATCGAACCCTCACATTGCAGGTCAACGTTCTGCACTGCCCTACAAAGGCAAAAGACCTTACCTCGCCAGAGTGTCAAACTGAGAAAACTGACTGACTGTTGCCCATCCAAAATCCCTTTGGGTAGATCATTGGAAATGTGATTGTGGTTGTTTGTGGTGGTGGTGGTGGTAATAGATAGTATGTTTGTTTGGTGACCCAAAGAAGAGACCAGGCTTATGTGTGTGCGTGTGATGGGCAGACTCTACTGGGGAGCAGGCAATATTTTCTCTGTGCCCGGCTTGCATTGTAAAAAAAAAACAGAGGTATTTCCTGTATCTGAATATTGGATATCTGAATATCTGGAATCTTCGGTCAGGAAAATAATTGTTTCCTTCACTCTCCAAAACGGCAGCGAAAAAACAAAGCCAAAGAACCGTGAGAGAAGTTACGGCTTTTAGCTTTGGCTTCCCTTGAGCTTTTTCAAGTTGTGGCAAACACCGCCCACTCTTTTTAAAGAAACAACACAGTAGACCCAGGATATTCATCCACGTGATAAAGTAGATCTTTTACCATTGCACGGCAGTGGAGGCCTATGTAAACTCTATTGCAATTTACATTCACTCAGTTTGTATAGAGTGCTTGTGTACCTTGTATAGCACACCTCTAATCCTACGTGATACTAGGATTCAAATCTGGTAAAAGATGGATGCACAGCAAAAACTAATGGGCAACGTTTTGTTATACAATCATAACCATCAGGTCAGCATCCATCAGCGTTCTGGAGCACTAGCATCCAAGATGGTGTCTCTGGAGCAGCTGTGCAGTCTGCTGCCCTTTAACCCCTGGCACTGGTACGACCTGGGACGGACCTGCCTACAACGGCTAGAGGCCGATATGTCGCTCGGTACGTCTGAAAGTTGAATGACGATGAAGCTGGTTCACCGTTTGTAAACATATGTCACTGAACCAATTTAATTAAAAGCACACATTTGGCCATTTTCAGTGTTGCATTTGGCATCAATCAATAAGATACAACTATCCACAACCAAAATACACCTATTCATGTATGCTGCTCTCGCCTCATGCCTTTATAGCATAGATGTAAATGCATTTGTGGCTTTGGATGCAGGCTCCCGATCCTTGCAGAGTGGAGGAGCCGGCGAGACTGAATGCAGCAGTACAGAGGAAGGCCGGAGGGGCGAGGAGGGAGAGGACAGAGCCTGGTTGGAGGCCTGCATGAGTTTCATCAGAACACGGTACGGGAGCAAGGGGAAGGAACATGGGATTTACCTCAAAGTCCTCTCTGGAAACAGATGATGCAACCGAAGGAAACGATCGACTTGGATGTTTTTAGGGAGTGGGTCATTTCTTTCAAGTCATTTTCCTGCCCTTCCCCCACTGGGCCTTGGTTTTTCGCTGCCCCATTCATTTTCCCACGAGGATGTCCTCCATTTTGATTAGAAGTCATATACTCTTTATAGGCCTACATATAATAGAACATACAATACAAATGGTTAGACATACGAGCCAGTTATGTGCATGTATGGAGTCCGACATGTAATTGTTGTATGGGATCATGTATGTGTTTAATATTCATCGTTGACCATTCAATGTTCTCCGCCTTTCAGACTCTTGTTGCGTATGCTTCGTCAGCAGCAGTCCTCCTTTGTATTGCAGCGCAGCGAGAACGCCATCTGCAGGTCAGATGAGGCACTACAGCGGCTCAACCCCACCGAGGAGACGTTACAAACCCTGACTGCGGTGAGAGGATAACAAATGAAACCAAATGTAAATGTATGGCGTAAGTTATGTAGGTTTGTGAAAGTACATTTGTGGTTATTTTGTCCTCAGTGGAGTAAACCATCTGCTTACTCCTTCCAGGTGATGTCCGAGGACCTGGTTCCAGAGAAGATGAGGGAAGACGGCCAGGATGGTGAAAGTCTGGCCAGTATCAGTCTGCAGGGCTTCGGCGAGCACTGGTGGAACAAGGTGTTGGGAAGCCGCTGTACAAGAGGAGACCAGTATAGACCAGCCACAGACAGATGCCAAGCCACAACAGATTGAGGAAGGAGAAGGAGGAGTCTCGGGAAGGAGACTCCTATTACTGGAGATGTGTAGTTGTTGTTCTGAAACATTGCGAATGCCCCATCATCTTTCTGGTTGGAAATGTGGGTGATGCAGAATGTATAAATCATATAAGCATGTATATTGAAATGTAAAACCTATTTCCCGAAATAAGAAACATTTACATTTTTATTTTGCCATATTTATTGTGAAATGACTTAATAAAACATGCAAATCTGTCTGAATTTTACATTGAAATTGCCTCGTGTAGTTATTTGCGATGTATAACAGTAACAGTAAAAATGTAACTAAATTCATGAAGGTGTACTTTATTTACTGTAAACCACATCTGTCTAATCTCATTTAGTTCAGAAACAGAAAAAGTACAGAAAAAGCCGGGTATTTTGTTTAACGGCCTGTCCATGCAGAGTAAATCGTGACATAAATACACTAGTTTTCAGAGTACGCTGAGAATACATGATGCTGTAGAACAGAGCAAACGCCTCGTGCCTTGCATTTTGTTTCATGTGCTAGCGGAGAATCCCGACTACGAGTGACGAGCCCCCTCAGCAGGGGCGTGCCAAGCAGCCTTTAAACGTCCTGTTGGCCTCTGGGGCACCTTGGTTCCATTCCCTTCATTCCTTGAGCCTTGCGTTGAGGGTTGTTCCTCTGTGGAGTGTTGCTGGTCTGCCAAGCATGCCGTTGGTCGTACCACGCGACATAGCTCTAGCACCACTCCCCTGGCCAAGCTCTTCCACCGTCCTACGGCCCCCCGTCCCGCTAGCACCAGACACGGTGTGCAACTGGGAAATCCAGTGTAACCTCTGAGATGGCGCAAACTGCTGGGAGGTGTAGCTCTGCAGGTCTTGAGGTGTGGCTTTAGTACCGGCCACCGAAAACCCAGATTCCAGTTGCGGTTTCACCTGAGACTTGAGATCTGCTCCGGTATCTGGCAAAAATGATTTGATATCTTTGGATGCAGCTCCGGGCCACAGATGGGGGTGTGTTCTGTTCTGCGGCGACAACTGGGGCGCTAGCCATCGCCTTTGGCTAAAGAGACCCTGCGCGTGTCCTTGCATGTGCGTTTGCTGTGACAGAGACCTACACAGAGGTTGAGAGTCCGCGTTCAGCCTCGGGTTGGCCTTCGGGTCATTCCTCTGCGCTCGTCTTAGCGCATCTAAGTTCGCTGTGGCCGGTCCACACTCCACTGGCGCTCTGCTGTTTCTATCGAGATCTTGGTAGAGGAGTGCGCCCACCGCGGTCTTTAAGGTGGTGGATGTTGTGTCGCGTTTGTAGGCGCGGGAGAATGTCAGGCCGGTGGGATCGGGAGGCGGGCCGTCCGACGTGTACCCTCCCGCGTACCCTCCCGCCTGCAGTGCCCTCCTCTGTCTCTCCGCGGCACTGATGTCCGAGAGGCTGCGGCCGACAGTGACCCTGCAGTGAACGTGCTGCGGGATCTCTCTCGTCCATCGCGCCGGGAGCTCGGCCTGTGTCTGGGGGGCTTGGCTCTGCGCCAGGGTCGTCACATATGTTTCCACCCGGTTGTGTTCTACTTCCAGTTCGGATAAAGCCAAATGCGTCGGCTCCAGTTCCGCCTCCACGGTTGTTTTTCCGTCCGTGGTTCCGTCGTGGCCTCTTCGCCGTCTCCTGAGCATGCTCTCTAACACCGGGTCAGAGCTGTTACTTTGGGTGACGCGTGAAGCGGAGGGGGTCGGGAACAGCGGGGGAAGCGGCTGGGAGCTGAGGAAGAGTCTGCGGAACTCCCGGTGGAAGGATGTCACCAATCTGCCCGTGAAGAGAACAATGAAGCTCCGGTTGACCTGCCAGGAAACCCAGGAGAAACTGAGTGGACACACACACACACACACACACACACACACACACACGTTATGACATCATTGTCTAAAACACATTTGGAACAACAACATTTGGAGTCACTTGAAGCTTGCTTGTATACATTTCCATTTTCATTTAGCAGACACTTTTATGCAAGTGAGGCTGAGAACATTCAAAGCATGCAACCAAACATTGGAGTAGCTACAGAGTATAGGAATCAGAAACACAAGATTTGTATTTATTTATTTTGTATTAGCCGTAGTGCTAACAGTTACACTACAGACCACTACACCATCAAAGTGCTTTCTAAATGACACGACCAAATTTCCCTAAGCACCACAACAACAGTACAACGGCTACACGAATACCTGTAGGAGCCGGTCAGCACTTGTGTCCAGTCACTGATGATGAAAGTTTCTGTGATCTGGCCGGAGAGTGTCCTGCCCGTCTTGGTGCAGTAGCGCTGTCCACCCACGCTGCGCACCGACAGCCTCTACACATGGAGACAGAGCAACAAGCTGCTCAGATAACCCTCAACCCAAATCCCCCTTCGCCTCTTCGCTGTATCAATGTTGTACGTAAACACAATGTCTCAAAATATAATATATACAACCTTTTGGTGTCAAAATGTATGATGTTATAGTTACATATATATATATTTTCTTTTTAATATGTATTTGTTTATATTTTATATACATTTTTGTGTATAATATATGTGCATATTTTTCTTTATTTTATATTCCTGACTGTTTGGCTCTTTGTGTTTATATCGTCGTATTTTATCTTCTATTAAAAGAGGAGACACAGCTGCAAGCAGTAGGTTGTTAGCTTTGGAAAGGAGGGAAAGCGAGAAAAGACGGAGACTCACTGGGAAGTGTTTGCCGTCGACACGATGTTCCAGACACATGTCCAGGAACTGCTGCACGTTGAGGCGGTCCAGCAGCAGGTACACGCGCACACTCCTCTTCGTGCTGGCCTCCAGAATGTCGCACAACAGTTCGACATCGCTGAATGTATCCACCACTATGACCAGAGCCTAGAGCATAGAGCAAGACACCATATATATATATATATTCGCATTTCAAAGCAACATTCTTTTACTTATCACAACATCACTTCCTGGAATACACCATAGAGCACATTTTTGTTT
>OMNR01036586.1:0-11316 GCA_900303205.1 Mora moro
ACTTCCTGTTTGAAACTCAGTTCACTCACGTGCACACAGTCAGTTAGTCTAGGTGCATGTGCCCGAGCAGCCCGTTTAGAACCTGGTCCAATCAGAGGACGGGACCAGGAGGAGAAGCCTGTACTTGAACACTCTTGTGATGATGCAGTGGTACAGTGCGCTGGGTAGGCTGTTAGGTTGATCTGTCTATCATGCATCTGGGTGGACATTCCCATGTGTGACGTCACGTTTAGGCCTTTTATGAATGTTGCTCAAGGACAGGTCAAGACAGTTGTCTTGACCTGTCTTGACCAGTTGTCTTCTGTCAAACAACACTACTTACTATTACTATGTTGCTAGTAGTCATTTTTTTGCAAATGGAAAGTCCAAAGCGTGGTACAGTGAATATTTATTTTCATTTCACAACTTGTGTTAAGAGTTTCTTTCTCCATTTACTTTGCTCTATTCTCCTCCAATTTGTTCCCCAAATGGTTCCATCCAAGTGGTTTAGAACAAAACACCAAAAAAAGAAACCCCAACACAACTCTTCCAGATGAGAAGATATTCTCAGCTTCACGGTCCATTGCATTGCGCAGATTATACTGTCATGAAGAATGACACGCAACATTTAGCACCTAGGAAACAAATGAACAACAACAACAACAACAACCACTGTGGGGATCCTCACCTCTGAACTCACTCAGCGAGCACGGTTCCCCGCTGAGCCTCTTGAACAGTGAGCGCATCACCTTGGCACTGCCGAACCGCTTGAAGCGTGTGCGCACATTCTCGTGGTACCACTCCAACGTGCCGATCCTGAGCACCCTGCGAAGACCGGTGGGGTGTTAACATGGAACTGAACCCTTTGGCGTCGCTCGACAACAGATACATAAACACACGGGCACGACCTAAATAAACCACGGTGAGTCGCCGCGTCGGATCCGAAAGAACAGATTATGAACGGCAAAATGGAAACGGATATATAACGGATCACAGAATTGCCATCTGGTCTGTGGACACGGCCAAGATATCGCTGGACTTGGGAGTGAATGAAGGAGTGAATTAAGAGTCAATGAGTGTATCAGTTTCAGTGACATGGTCTCACATGTGCGTTGCTGAAGGCCTCCAGATTCTAGAGGCTTTCTCAAAACATGTAACACAACAGGAAGCTTGCTCCCCATATAATTCCACAGTGCAAGAACAAGTCAGGTCCGGTCAGGTCTTAGCTTAGCCTGGTATTTCTTAGCCTGGCCTGGGTCTCACCTAGTCTGGGTCTTACCTGTCCTTAGTCTAACTGGTGTGGTTCTTATCTAGTCTGGGTCTTATCTAGCCTGGGTCTTACCTAGTCTGGGTCTTAACTGGCCTGGGTCTTGCCTGGCCTGAGTCTTACCTGGCCTGGGTCTTACCTGGCCTGGGTCTTACCTAGTCTAGGACTTACCTAGTCTGGGTCTAACTGGCATGGCTCTTATCTAGTCTGGGTCTTACCTGGCTTGGGTCTTTCCTGGCTTGGGTCTTACCTGGCCTGGGTCCTACCTAGCCTGGGTCTTACCTAGTCTGGGTCTTATGCTGCCTCGGTCTTACCTAGCTTGAGTCATATCCGTCCTGGATCTTACCTGAGTCTACCTATGCTGGCTCTTACCTGGCCATGCGGCAGGGGTCACACACCCAGCCCAGCTCCTTCTTGTTGTAGCGGCTGCAGGCCTTGCAGGTGAACAGCTGGCAGTCGAGACACTGGCGCTTGCTGTTGACCAGGAACTTGAAGGGTTGGAGGCAGCGGATGCAGTGAGACTCCGACAGGCTGCTCTGCTTGCCCAGGAGCTCTATCTTACTGTCCTCCTTCTCAATCTTAGTCTTCAGGTCACTAGCGTGGAAAACAAAAAAACAATAAGTCCCGTCATTTCTATTGACGAAGCCCATTTAAATGCAACATTGTGTTGCATTAGTGTTGACCAAAGTGCTGTGCAATCTAACAACCAATGCATCGACACAGCATCACACAAGAAAGGGCCTAAAAAGAAAAACAACGAGACAATGATAAAGAGTGTTGTTTACGGGTGGATAAGGCGCTTCTTCCAGATGTGAGAGACAGGACGCCAACGTGTTTGCTTGCCATTATGTAATAGCAGCCAAACCCTGCTGATGTGCTTCCAGTTCTCCGGATGTTTCCCTTCACACATACCTGTAATGACCTGCCAGGTAACGCACACACACACTGAATCTGACTTCCAAAGAAAACCTTTAAAACCTGGAGATACCAGTTGTAGTCCTCCTCACCCATGGCAATATGTGAGGCTTCATCCATGCCGTTTCATAGAGACACACAGGGGCCTTGCTCCAGGCTTCTTACAAGAGGTCACAAAGACACTGAACTAAAACAACAAACGGCCCCTTCAAACATCCCTCTCTGCAATTTCCTCCCTAGTTTCTGGTATCAATGCACACGCTACACAAACCGCCGCAAGTGAACAGAGACCATCCTTTTCAGCATGTTGTTGTCAAGTAAACGCCAAAGAGAACAGCCCTGAAGAGAAAAAGAAAAGATCCATCCGAATATCTTTTAACTTGGAGGTAGAGCTCTCCGGATGACTGACCATATGTTGACCATCAGCTAAATAGAAAACCAATGTGATTTAAATCATGGAAAAACATGAAAGACCAGGAAATAGGAAGATGGGAGGGGAGAGAGCTGCTCTAAGGTTGTTGGAGGTGAAAACAAGTTTTCACAGTGTTACTATGTGACTGTGGCTTCACAGACTGCTGACTTTTATTTTTTAGGTTAATCTAAGGTGACCAGATTTCTGAAATGAAAAAGGGGACATATTCACATGTTGCTCTTCTTATCATGGTAAATGTAGTACTGTAGTAAAGGATTGGGCAGTTTTTTAAGCTTTAGTTAACCAGCCAAAAACAAGCTGTTGTTTATGATCGGTCATGCCTGCTTACGGCATAAAGTCGATAGATAGACCCCCGTGTAGCGAGGCCACGTCACAGCCAATCACATACGAGACACGAGACTAATTATCAAATATCTCGAAATTAATATTCATGACTAAGCTAGAACCTTTGCCATTAAAAAAATCTAACAGGCCACCAGAAACGAGGACTGTCTGCGGAAAATGGGGACGTCTGGTCACTCTTTTTACATGGCATAGCATGCAATCAGTTGGCTTTTGCTAATTATCCTGACTGCTTTAAATGGTTCAACCTTATCAGGCACAGCACAACTTGATGGTTAGATTAATCACAAGGTGAATAAACATAACATGATGTCAGAGTGCTATCTAGCTTAACTACATTAATGAGCACGGAAAACACTGTAAACTTCCTTTGCTAATTGCTTGCAAATACTTACATACATAATCAAGGTAGAAAATGGCATAGCAATAAAAGTGATCTAAAGAACAAAAGCAGTGCAAGGCACAATTGGAAACATGATTCAGAGAAAATACACTTTTTCTTTTTGCTTTACTTGTGGTGTTATGGGCTTTGATAATCGTCTCCACATTTCCTCACATCTGTTCCCTTTTCTATTCAGTCCTGTGTCTGCAATTTGTCTCCTGTGTGTAATGCGTTACAAACAAATAGATTAACAGATTAACTATTATATCTAATTAATCACAGACTTGTCAACATCCCGAGCAGCATTTGAAACTATGACATAATTCTGCTTCAGAAATCCATAATTTCACCATTTTCTGACCCAGACTGGGACCTATGATGTCTCCCCTGGTTAGCTAGTGGGTTGGAACCATCAGTCATTTATCTAGACCCAAGTCAGTGTCCCCATGTATGGTGGTCTGGTTCTGGTCTCCCTCTACATAATGAGGTCCATCTCTTGGTTTGGTTTGTTTTGTTTTATTATTTTTCTGCTGCGTCATCACTGTAAGGCTATGTGTGTCTCTACTGTCTCCAGCCAGTCAGATCTTGTCAGTGATCGTCTTATATAATGATTTGTTTAAACAATTAGAAACCATTTGCCACAATAATTTGATAAGGAAGAGGGAACAAGGAAGGGGACCAACTGATTTATAAACTGACTGACTGTTTAAGTGACTGACTGGTAGATAACCAGTTGGAATTGACAAAGAGAATTAAATGATAGCTGTATGGACAGAGAGAAACAAGGACAGGAAAAATGCCAGAGAGAGCTGCAGACTGGAGACAATAGGCAAGGTTTATAAAAGCTAAAACCATAAACTAATAGCTTCCAGAGGGGCTAAACAGCCCTATGATCTCCGGCTCGGAAGACAGTTTAACCTTTCACTTGTGACGGCTAACTAGGTACTCAGCTAAAAAGGTTTTCTAACATCGATTTAAGTAATGGAACTTGATTTTGCCTCTAAGAGGTCCTATTGAAGAAGGAGAAGCGAATACATACGGTCGGCCATGTTGAGCTCCTCCTTACCTTACAACCTATGCTTACAACCTTTGGTTTCATTTATGAGATGCAAATATATATTAGACTAGCAGCGGTTAAGTTAAGGTTTAAACCAAACACAATTGTTTTGCTACTTCAACTTCTTTGTTCCTATGAACTAAAAAATAAAGAAAATGATCAGCACATCAATGTTATAGAAATCATAATTATTTACAAAATTATTATTGCATAATTATTTGCCCTGTCTTAAATTAGGCTAAATGAACATCGTCTCCTCTCTGCGCTAGTACGTTTTGTGCACGGTATGAGCCCTGGGGAGCACTCCATGTTTCTCTGAATTTGATTATCGATCTTGTATCGAAAGAGAAAGTACAGAAGCATCAACCAGTTGTGCTTCAACCAAATCAATATGAGGTTTCAGAGGAAATTAAACATGATGATAAGATGACACTAACAACAATAACACAGACATTTGCTAGCCACATGCTCAAGCCACTAAAATGCAAGCTGGCTAAAAACTTTTGCAAGCTCATAGATTTCAATTTTGTTTTCGCCGTTTTGTCCACAGCACTGTTCAGAAAATCTGTTTCATAGAGGAAATGAAACACTGGTGTTTAGGAGAATGTTTTGTATTCAATAAAACATGATTTTAGTTGTTGTTGCAAAGCTTAATTTCCATAAGTAAAAAGTTAAGCACAATTCAATGTTATATAATGTCAGAAGAAGAAGAAACAATGTGCTTTTTTAGTGATAATGAATGTTTACTTTGATCAAAACACTTGGGAGATGACCTAGACTGAATGTTCTGTAGAAGGGAGGCCAAAGCAAGGCTCCAAAATAAGCCTTTTTTATGAGCCTTCATATCTGTGGTGTTAAGGCTTGACACTTACAAACGGGAACCACATGAGTGCTAGAGTTCATCTATTCTTAGAACCTCAAAGCCAGCGAAGACAGACACTGGTCTGAGGAGGAGAGAACAGACAACAACTCGAAACCATAGAACAACAAAAGTGTAAAGCCAGAGTGGTTTGAGGTTTAAAAGAAGACACTCCCTTGTGTCTCATTTGTAAAAACAAACAAAAGGAATTTTTTTTGCTTTTTTTCATGCGTATGTTTTTTTTAAACAAAAAGAAAAAAGAAAAATTGTAGTTGCTCTAATATTTGATTATTTAATGTCACTTGTCATTTTGGACGAAAGATTCTGCTTAAATTAATAAAAATACAACCGTTTTGCAAAGGTCAAACAGTTGGAGAAGACTACACCTTACTGTATGCCGTTACACTGTTTACACAGTTAATGTGACTCAACAAGGACTTTGTTACACACTTTGATACTGCCCTAGACTTGTAGACCAGAGGTAACGTAAGGTTGCTCATAGTCAACAGAAATCCGCGATGGCTCAGCGATTTGTGACATTGATTAATTACTAAACATCACTTGGTCAAGTAGGGAAAACTATGCGGTCAGTAATGGCACCGTGATTCACTGACACACAACCTGTCACATTTTTGCAGGAAACTGCCGTCGGTAACGCCCAGCCTCACGCTAACCAACCGCTAACCAGCAATAGATCAGCTGACTCCGACATTGGCCAATCTGTGCTACGCGCTCACTTGCATTTTGTATAAAAGCTGCTCGCTGCATAGCTCAAGCTCACGAAACCCACCACATCCCCAGCGCCACCATATCATCAGTCGTGCATTGTTCACTCTACGTTAAGACAGCTGTTAAGTTATGTACATTATACTATGCTATAACCCTGATATCTCGCTGTTACCAGTTCAATCTTGACTTAAACCAGTGTCTTGTTATGCGACCATTACATCTACCCATTATGCACTTATTGCACTCCTAATCGTCCCTGCACTCCAATGTTCCTTCCCAAGGTTTCTTCCCTGAGATTAGAGGAGTTTTTCTGCACCCTTTGGGGGGCTAGGGTTAGGGGGTGTCACATAATGCTGCCTGTAAAGCCCTTTGGAATTGTGATTTAAGGGCTATATGAACAAACTGACTTGATGAGAATTTCATGTTATGCCAGTTCTGTTCTCTGTTCTAGTTTAGCGGTCACAGCGTTTGCCTTCTAATCCCGGGGTTTCTGGTTCGAACCCTCGCTATGTTGTGGTCAGCTCTGGGAACCATTCTTACTTCTATGAAGAAATTCATCAAACACAATATACTTGAGATAAACTTGAGCTTGTGTAAATATTACTGTGACTAATTAATCATTACTTAGTCAAACAATCAGCTATTGAGATGACTTTGGCATTCAAGTTTACAACATGGATGAAAAGCCTACACAGAATTCCTATGCCATGAGGAGAGAGATATGACCAGGATGCCAGGAAAACTTAACAGGAATTGTTGTGGTGGACAAACATTGGAGCGCAAATATTTATTTCCATGTCTGTGTTTACATTTATTCAACCATCCGTAGTCCTCGGCAACCAAATCCTTTAATCAAGGACACAACAGCGGCAAACATGGCTCTTGATGGAGGTACTGTTAACTACTGAGATAAGCTACCAGCAACTAGCAACCAGATCTTCCAGCCTCTGCTTCCTTTACTCCAGCCGTCTCTCTTCTTTCAAGGTAGCTAGCACGCTAGCTGGCGCTAGTCAAGATAAAACCATCTGCTGTTGACATTGAGTTGAGCATATTGAGGAGTAATATAAGATACCCTTCCTGAGAGGGTTTGAAATGGATCAACAGGGCAAAGCAGGACATGTTCTGATCCACTTGATATCGACTGAAAAACAACCTCTGTTGAATTGATTATGAACAGGTCAGAAAAGTTGCTTCTATTTCAGTTTGATAATATATAGCAATATAAGTTGATACAATAGGCTAATTGTCAGCAGTGGCTTGTCCTTTATTATATAATATTATAATATTATATTATTATATATTATACCTGTGTTCATCGGAGTGACATGGTGTTTGTGTTCATTCAATGTCCAAAACCTTCCATACAGAAGGTAAAAGTAAGCAGTATCTTTTCTGATATTTTGAGAGAGAAAACCCCAAAATTCCACAAAACCAATCAGTACAATTTTTGAGGGGAGATGCAGATCAACAGGAATTGGACAATTATATTAATTATGTCAATTGCAGATTTCAGGAGAGATCTTGTGATGCTGGGCTGAGCACGGCATGCGAGTCGTCTGGTTTAAGCTCCGTCTGACATTCCAAATGTTCTTGCTTCAATCAAATGTTGTTATTCCAAATAACAACAGGGCGAGATGTAAACATGGGAGATATCTGACGTTGATTGGTGAGGGTTCGGAGGATCTCGGGGCTTATGCGTGTCAGTAGCGGCGGCATGACGTACCATAACTGCAGGGTATTTGTGGACAGCCTGATCTCCAATTCCGGAAAAAAAAAAGTGAAAAGATTTGAACTCACCCTAGTCGGTCCTCCTCTTTCTTCCTCAGGTCGAAGTCCCGTTGGACGACGTCCCACACGTGCTTGGCCTCCTCATCCGTGAGCTTAGAGAGGTCCAGCTTCTTCCCCACGGCACTGCCGGGCATCATGGTGGAGCGGGGCAGCTGGCCAGCGCTGGGCTGCCTGGTTGGGCGACCAGGCCAGAGAATGAAATCACCAATGTATTTGCCAAACTACAAATGTACAAGGAATTCAGGTGTCAGCATTCATTCATGGAAAATAATACAAATCCGAATAAAAAGGCTGAAAGGATAACTGTATAAAGACAGTGGATTAAAATGAGTTAGAGCTTAAGAACTTTTCAACTTGAAGTTTAAACTTGTTTCCAAAAGGTCAAGGGAGGGAACTGAGATCAGAAGCACAGATTGTTGGTGGATTTAATACAAGTAAAACAATTTAAAATATTGCTTATTGAAGATAAAGGGTTAAAGCTGATACGCTAAATACAAGGCTGCTTTTCCATATCGAAAAGGCAGGTTGCTACTGTCTGCAACCAATGTCGTTTTGATCCTTTTTGAACAGAGCTCTTTAGCAACTTCTTTGCTTCACATGTGATTGATATTTTAAAATGTTGTTCCTAGCGATCATTTTCATTGCTTGTACTGTAAAACCCCCTGCGGACATGCCCTGTTTGTGTCCCCACCAAAGGCAAAATCAATACACACTTTGGATATTGAATACAAGGCATAGTAGAGTGCATGGTTGATACTACAATAGTCACACGCCATCTTTCCTTCCTCCATTCCTCTCCTTCCCCCGCCAGCGCTCCCATACTCCCAGACTCATGGCTCCCAGTGTTTTATTAGTCCCACTGCGATAGCGATGAATCCACCAGATTGACCATTAAAACCGTCTACAACAACACTTCTCTGGAGTTACTCTTGACACGACCTCAAGGCCGCATTAATTATTGCTCCTAAAAAAACACCTCTATGGCTATATTCACACCGAGAGACCGTAGAGGCAGCCGATGTAGAAAACAAACCCAGATCCACAATCAGTAGTCTGCATTTGAAATACATTGTGTTCGCTTCCCACGAGTGATATTACTATTGAGTTATTTTAGACTCTTTACTCCAAAGCGACATGCAGGACTATTAGGTCGTTAGGGAGTAAGGGGTTTGGACAGCTTGCTCAAGGATTCCTACAGGTCGACATTGGGGTTCGAACCGACAACCTTTCAGCTGGGAGTCCAACACCCTGCGTGCACCAGCGTATGAAGCGGCGACATTGGAATTCCGACACCGTAACGCCAGCATGGGACAGGCGTGAGTCACCGTGACGCGAGCCCACAAGCACGCAGCTGTTGCCTGTTGGTTTTATATTAAAGCAGCTCCCTGTTTTAGCTCCATGACTTATTCCGCTCCTTTTCATTGTGTTCCCAGTGTTTATAGGAGGCCATGGAATGACTTGCACATGGTTCCCATTCACTGCGGATCGCTGAGCTAGCGGCAACGGCTCCTCCATAAATTCAGGAGACATGTAAGCAACACCTGGCAGCCCAGAACTCTATGATGATGACCTAATGTGCTTATTATCTGTCATTATCTATCATTATCTTTTTAAGGTCTATTTATCAATTTTATCTGTTTGTGTGTGTTGGTGTGGATTTTTCTCCTCCCGGTGTGTGTTATTGCACCAGTACATGTCGGTGGCGTGAGACTTGCTCCTGGGTCCATGCTGATGGACAGTGCTGTGGGTCAACGCATCGGTTCACCTGGAACACGGACCCCAACCCTCTCATCCGACCCTCGTGTGTCTAACATGACGTCACTCGGCGCGCATGATTGTGCTCGTCGTAAACGTCTGGTGAACTCTGTTGAACGCACACGCACACGCACACACACACTAATACACAACATGAACGCACACACACACACACACACACAAATACACAAAATGCATGCACACACACACACACAAAAACAACATGCACATACACAAATACACAACAGGCGCACACACGCACACACACACACACACATGCAAACCCAGAAACTCACAAGGCCCATAATGGAAAGTAACAGACAGAAGTAGGCCGGCGATGGTCAGATAATTGTTTTGTTTTTCAGCGTATGAACAAGTCAAATGACGCAGTAATCTAATTTCTCTCTCTGCCCGTGGTAACGGCTATAGTAAGCCCACAGACAGACATGTTGGAGTCATCAAACAATAGACGATAACACTAAACAACTGCTTTCCCACAGTTGTGTTGTGGAGTTCCCGAGCCATCAGCTAAGTAGTACACGGGGCCCTGTTGTGTATTTACACAGAGGGTGTTCACTGTTTGACATTTCCTTCCAGTGCAAGGTGCAGGGAAACCAAACAGAGCCATTGTGAGTTAACTGTTACGTACACCTAGCTTTAAAGTTGAAATAAGTGTGAATTAAGTTGCACCGCGAGGATGGTGAAATCAAAATGTGTGAAATGAACGCCAAACAAATGAAAGCTGAAATTCTAATCTTAGTTTCTTGTTTTTAAACAGGAAACTCAGACACATGTTGTACCTGCCAAACCACATTATCTGATACAAATGAGCAGCATTTACTATCACAAAAACTTTGCTACTACTACTGCCAAAAGTACTTTGGCATTTCCCTACAACCATACAAAAAAACCCCCTTTTTGTATAACTTGGCTACTGAACACAAGGCCAGAAATACACACAAATACAGTATCAGAGGCCTCAAGTCCCCTGGGTGGATGGAGATAGAGATCCCCACGGAAGCTTAGCCAATTAAACTACAAACACATCAGAGAACTACACAACACATTAGAGAACTACGAAACACATCAGAGTTCATCACAGTCAACGGTCGCACGCCTCCACTGGCTGTGTGTTTCGGGTCCATCCACGGCGGTGGCGTGTCAACATACCTTGGCGGTGGAGTAGTGGAGGGCATAGCCTGCAGGGGCTGACTATTCCATCAGAGGAGCTGGCAGACTGACTGTGGGGCTAGGCTAGGGCTAGGGAGCCAGAGGCAATGCTAATCACATGTCAGGCTAATCAGGAGGAAGAGCTGCAGGCATGAGAAGGCAGAGAAGTCTCCTCCCTGCTCTCTCTCTCTCTCTCTCTCTCTCTCTCTCTCTCTCTCTCTCTCTCTCTCTCTCCCCCCCCCTCTTCCTCCCCCCCTCTCTCTCTCCCCCCCCCTCGCTCTCTCTCTCTCTCTCTCTCTCGCTCTCTCTCTCTCCCCATCTCGCTCTCTCTCATCCCTGCCTTCCTCTCCTCTCTGCTCTCTGCTCAGCTGTGGATTATGAAATTTTCAGTAGCTTTGCAGCAGTTTAGTCATGCGTTACTGAAAAGTACTCCTACATATATGGTGGCATTCTTGTGCATGTGTGCTGGAGACGGAGAGAGGCGGAGAGAGAGAGAGAGAGAGATAAACACCAACAAAGCCCATGCATCTGTGTGTATATTACAGAATGAGTCGTACTCGTTTTGCATTGCATAATATTGGCGTGTGTGTGTGTGTCTGTGTGTGTGTGTTTGTATGTGTGTGTTGCCATGCATATGGCG
>OMNR01036586.1:11336-26575 GCA_900303205.1 Mora moro
TCTCTCTCTCTCTCTCTCTCTCTCTCTCTCTCTCTCTCTCTCTCTCTCTCTCTCTGCCAAAGGTCAGCCTATAGTCACCTGCTGGGGACACGCTGGTGTTCCTCTGGATGGGAGATTGGACATCTGTTTGGAGATGAATGGGTACACTGGTAAAAACATAAAGTAAACAAACAAATAAACTAAAAAACACCACACACAAACATGTTAAATGCTAACTTTTTAAATTCAGGATAAAATAAAATGAAAATGAAACAACATGAGTAGTAGAAACATGCATAGAAAACAAAGACACATAAATGGTGTTGATGTGGTCAGCGGCTTGAGAGCGTTCGGTTACACTTCTGTTACCTTGACCTTGGATATGTGGCTGTGCTGCTTCACAGGCATCCTAATGCAAACACATGGAGGTCACCGAGTGCTAACTGTAAGAAGTATTGATTAGCAGAAATGTGAGTCAGATCAAGATTGTTTTCATCTTTTTCAGAGTGTAATAAAAACACTGAGCAACACATGTCTCATTCTAGGTATTCAAACAAGCTAACTGTAAGAGCAGTGGGATCAATCTGTCTGATTAGCCTCCATTGATAGATTTGAGTACCTTTTCTAACCAGATCTAGTTCTTTGCCAGGTCAGCAAATCAAATTTTCTTTTCATCACCCAAGCTCTGCTTTCCTCCTTTCTCCTTTTATTAGGCCTGTGATTGGTTATGCGGTGGTCGGAGTTAAAGCACTGAAAATCAAACCACATGTACAACACCAGACACAGGTTACGCAGCTGCTGTTGTCTGATTGGCTCGGAGTAGTGCAAGAGGACGGTTGTGAGACAAGTGACATCGCCTTGCACCAATTTGACCAATCACAAAGAGCGATTGGTTAACGAGACAGGATGCTGTCCCTGATTGGTTACTTAAAAAAAAAGGAAGAATGAATCAGGCAGACTGGGAACGACTAATAAGCAATGGTATGTGGCAGATTTCAACTCACACCAAAGGCAATACTTGATGTCAACAAGGTTTAACTTTCTATGTTATATCAGTGACTTTTTTCTCCCCAAATACCTATTGCAAATCGAAATCTGCAAAATGAACAATCTCACAAATTGAATTAATATTTGAGCCATGGATATTAGGAATTGAAGGCGCTGGCTGTCTGCTTGCTGTTTATATAGGCCGGTGCCAGAGCTGGAAGCGTCTGCTCCCACGTTGAAGCAGACATACAAAGCCGAAGTTTTTAGTAAGGAAATGTAAACTGCTGGGTGACAACAACACTGCTGCTAACCTCTGATTCCCCCTTTGGAACAGAGGCTCTATTCATCCCACCCACTGATAGTGAGGTCAAGCTATTCGTCAGACCTGAAACTATGAGAAAAGTCTGAACACGCTTGGTTGAACAGTCTAAATGAAAGGCAGAGGTGCTACATGTCTGTATACATGTATACAGACATATAAAATGGATACTATTGACAAGTTGTCAGGTTTTAACATGAAATAGAGGCATCATGAATGAGGTGGAGCAGAGACATGCGCAGAGATCACTAGAGATAACTGGATAGATAGAGATATTAACTAAACAGACCACTCCTTCAAATCAAATATTACCAACTGACATTCCTTGGACAAACCAACTAGGGGTTAAGAAACCAGCTTGACTCAAACACTTGGCCAATTCAACAATTGGAGAGGTGAAACGATTGACATTAACGAGATACTGAGTGTGTGGTCGTGTTTGTGTCTTTATTCATGGTACAATATGACGACTTCTATCATGAAAATGACATACAGTATTACAATGTCTTCTTTTTGTTCTTTTTAAACTAATTAATAACAACAATATTAATTAGTTTAAACAACAATAACATTAATAATAATCATAATAATCCAAATAATAATCCAGTTAAAGGGCCTCTATTTCACCACCAGGTGTGAGTGTGATTAGCCATTAGAAGCTGTTTCAAAAGTCATGTGACTTAAATTGTCATTGTGACAAAGTGACATCACAAGTGGGCGTGTCCACCCACATGTATGGTGGATAGATAAGCCTACCAGTTGGTACAGTCCACTGGGTAGGCTGGTAGACGCTATCTGGGTGGACATTCCCACTTGTCACAATGACAATTTTATAGTCACATGACAATTTCAAAACGGCTTGTAATAGCTAATCACACTCACACCTGGTGGTAAAATAGGGGCCCTTTAAGGACATGAGTCAATGTCTCCGTAATAAATGAAAACATGATGCAAACACAGTACAAGAATACACAAAGAGGCATCCTGTGCATGAGAAGCATGGACCTAGTCACCTACTAAGTGGAGACAGAGGTAATATGCAGGTCTATTAGACGGTTCGATGCTGTGTTGCACGTTTCATATTGAGCCCCCATTTGGATTTTATTTGTATCAGACTGATTTGTTCGTTATTTGTGTATTAGTATTGTTATTTGTTTGTTATTTGTATCACATGGTGAACTCAATTCTTCATGACCAGTCGGCGTACAGCCCATCGATCGTCCTGGCTGTATTAGGGGTGAGTAATGGCTGATTGGTTGTTAATTGATTGATCATGACTAATTATCGCTTTGAAGGATACAATCCTTTAAACCGATGTCCAATTCTGATTGGTTGGAAGTCAAAATGTTTCAGTGTGCTACAATTCTAAAATGACTGTGTCCCCAACACTATCAACGTCTATTTCTGGTAATAGGCTGGATACAAACACTAAAGGCATGAAGAACAGACACAAAAAACCTTAGCGTGTTCGATGCTGCAGTGTATTCTGTTAAAACAGCAGCCCCACATTCTGATATCCTTGAACACACAAGGAATATATTTATCCTATCTGCAGGAGTAACCTGAGACCCATCCCTGCATGCTTTGTGCAAACAGATGAAATACAAGCATGCATTTCACACACACACACGCGCACGTGCACGCGCACACGCACACGCACACGCACACGCGTGTATCTGTAGTCAGTGAAGTCTCCCCTTTACGTAAAGCAGCTGTTTTATATCAGTATCAGTATCAGTGTATCTATATTGTCAGCATTAGACCCTTTTTATAGGGTACTGTTTCTCATTTAAGGCCATGGGGGCAATCCCCACAGCGGTGCTCTGAAACTCCCTCTACTGCTGAAAGCAGCACACTGCACCAATAATGCAGTACTGAACTGTGACAACAAACCTCCCCAATGAGGAAAAACAACAACGCTCTGCTTGGAATAGATCCCAGCTAACAAACAGTAGACAAAAAGACAAAACACTTTTCCTAATTTAATTTGTTAAACTCAATCATTAAAGTCACGACATAAAACTCAAACAAATGACTCCCTGTTAAAATGACAAAATTAGAGAGCATTAAACAGAGTGGGACATGACCCTCGGCTCTATCAACTCTATATATCTATAATCAAACGATTCCCTATGAGTCTGCTGACCAACCAGCCCTCCTCCTTAAATCAATATTTCACCAATTTTGCATATTTGACTTAATATCCACTTACCATCAAATACATGCAACAACTGGACATACCACATTTCCATGACATTCCTGTGCAGGAAGTGATCCATTTCTGATCCAAACCAAATACGCAAAATGGCTGAATTATATATTTACTTCAAAGACTTGAAAGTGAAACGACATTCTTGCTGGAGTGGCATGCTATGTTTCCAGGTCAAACAGGAGATGAGGGAGTGATTATACACACAAGGAACCGGGGAATGATATGTGTAGTGCACCGAGTCTTCTGGATCTCTGGTGTCAGAATCAACAGAAACAAGTCATGATGAGATGCAGAGGAAATTTGCTCACCGGTAAAAAAAAAAAGAAAAAAAAAAGAAATTTCAGTTTCATGCTCTCTACCAACTTTTAGATTTCACGGCAGGACATGGCAGCAGTCTTGGTTCCCGTTTCTAATTATACTCTGTCTGTCTCGTAGCCAGAGATAATATTGTGGTTTTGCTTTCCTGCTGTTTTCCCTCCTCCGAGGTCCAGACTTGTTAATGTCACTCTGATACGATGGCGCTAAACACCAGGTTCCGATCCTGCCCTCCCAGATATGGACCATGCGACATCGGTCCGGGCCCATCTGGTTAGTCACAGGGATGCAGGAAGAGCAAAGACTGCTATCACTGACAACAGTCATAACGGGAATCCAGCACATTCCTCTTGGAGGCACTTATACCACTGTTGAGTGCCGAAGATGTCCAAACAATCAAAATATGTGTGGGTTATTTCATGTCATCAAATGAACCCCATTGTCCACTGTGTTTGCGTACGGGAGGGTTTTTCCAATCTGAAAGTCTAGATACTGAAAGATCACCCTTGCGCTTGAGCTTGTGGTCTCAATGCCACCGTCTGCGCAAATTACGTCCGCACCATAACAATAACAAACACCACACAGCTAGAGCTGCCGAGCAAAACGTAATGCTCCGGCTGAGGATAAGCTCTGTTGAATGTGGCTGAGGCCCGCAAGACACCGGCTCTGGTTCCTCTCACCGGCACCCCTGCCGGCGCCTGCTGTAAACATGTGACTGGGAAGGGTTAACAAGGGGCAGGTGCCCCACTCTCGATCTGCTGCCTGAACTGCTTTTGAACCAACTAAAACACAGCGTTCTTGCCATAATGTTCTTGCCATCATTTTAAACAGAAGTTGATGATTAATGGATAGTCAGGATTCAGACTCGCTGTCAATAAACCATTGGATTGACTGTTAGAAGACGGATGATATTTTTGTCACTTAAGTCACCACTCTAAAGGTCACTCACAGTAGCCTGCTCCCCTCTGTCCCTACCAGCCAATCACCAGCAAGTAGGCTGGTCTTTAGGCAGAGAGTCCTAGTCTACTTTAATATATCAGAGAAGCTACAGTGCTGGAATTCCCTGACTCCCATGCCTGTGGGGGGGGAGTATAAGGACTAGGGGACATGGTCTTATCTAAAGCTTGTGGCATGTATCCAGATGGTGCAGATGTGGAGGGCTGCCATTTATCTTGTTATCTACTGTTGATGAAGCCTGTAATTCAAGCATATCGTAGCTATTAGTGACTGCTGCATGTTGTTCTATTAATGTGCATATGAAAATGAACATGAAGCTTGAAATGACCTGGTAGGGTGGATGAGCATGCGCACAAGTTCAAATCTGCCGAAATGTGTTTGTATTACATTACTAATGTGTTAATAACACATTTTTTGCATTTTGCATTGCGTTTAAGTATATGGTTATACATGGTCCGGTTAAGGTATGAGCTGGGAGATGGTTATGTTTAAGCTCAAACTTTAAGATGTTTAGGTCGGGGGTTTTGTGCGCAGGTCAGGATGTGAGCAGCGCTGCCGGGAAGAAGCATAATATGGTGTAATATACTGTACATAAAAGTAAAAAAATTGCATTCAAACTACTTCCAAACTTTCTGGCTGTTGTTTGCAAATCGTCTACAGTTGGACAAGAGCCTTACAGTTTAATAGCTATCCAGCACTGCAAACACATCACAAAGAACAACTTTCCTCTCGCACGTCCAGCTGGGCATCGCCGCCTGACAGCAACACATTTTTTCCGAAAGTGAGAGCAGCTTGGTCCGAGTAACAAAGGGGTATTATGGAGACTGCCAAAGGGGATGTTGAACATAAGGGGGAATTCTACAAAGCCAGCGACAGTGCACAGAGGATAAAAATGTGTTAAAATAGTTTTGCATGTAAATGAGCCCAGTGAACCCATCCTCACATTTGTGTGTGAGAGAGGGAAAGAGACAGACAGAGGGAGAGAGAGAGACAGACAGACAGACGGATAGACAGTAAAAGACACATTTAAGAGAGAGAGAGGGAGAGAGAGAGAGAGAGAGAGAGAGGGAGGGAGGGGGACTTCGAGAGAGAGGCAGCAAGAATGTGAGAGGAAGAGAGTAAGATGAGGACAGGAAGAGAGAGACTTAAAGAGAGAGAGAGAGAGAGAGAGAGAGAGAGAGAGAGAGAGAGAGAGAGACACAGAGAGCCTGAAGGGAATGAGACTGGGGTGGTGTGTGAGGGCCTTGGTTTGACCGAGCTGATTCTACATGCGCCTTCAGCAGCTGTAAAACCCTTTCACTTTTCATTCTGAAGAGAGCCTAACATTACATTTCATGCACCTTAAATATAAAAATACACATACATAAATATATTTTTTTATTGTTGCTGTTATTAATGTCCCACACAGAAAAAAACAATTTAAATGGAAGCAGGCATCATGAAGAACAGCTACCACAAGGTTTCTTTTACCTACGTCTATATTACCGCACCCTGCACTCAAGGCTGACCCTTCAGACCACAGCCACTTTGATACAGCTTATAGACGGCCTCGGGGACCAAAGAACAAAACGGGTCATTTTCCTTGACGAACCACCGGCATGCCCCCATGCTTTCTGGGGTCCAGATCACAGCGGTGAGTGACGGACTCTCCCCAGGCGCCTCCCGCGTCGTCACGCTTGGAGTAAGACTCACCATGCACTGCTTGACATGGTGGAATATATACATCGCGTTTAGGGTCCATTGCACTGTAGACTAGACAAAAGTCACATGTTAGGAAATATTCCTACAGCATACAGTTTGGAAAGGTAAATTACCTTTCGCCTCCTGTCATAATGACGGCAGTCCAATTACCCCAAAACTGGACAGCATCCTTCGAACCCGTTTCCTGTTTGTTTAAAATGGCCCCTGGTCCCGAGAGCCCATGTCTTCCAAAAAAAACCCCCCTTGCAAAACATTAATTATTTCATTTTATTTCCTTTTTTTTTTTCTTCTGGCGCTTCCATGCTGAGGCGTTTGTTACGACTCTGACTTCATGCAACAGTTCCCTCAGCGTGCGGCCTGCAAACCAGATCGTTCAGGGTCTTAAAACATAATACCGTCCTCCGAGAGTCTGGCGAGTATATTGCAAGATACACTGGACGTGAGCACAGCTGTAGGATCTTTTTTTTCCCCCTACACCATAATCGTAATCACACACACTTACGTTATTTTGTAGTAAAAAGCAGTCAGTTGTTGGGTTTTCTTTCCCGCAGTGATTTCGTGTAGTGATTATTAGTGACCATTAGTGATTACGCCAAGTGGCGCTGCGGGTTAAAACAACACAGACGCCATGCGACGCAGAGTTTCTTTTGTACCTCGCTATGAATCGAAATGGGTTGAAGTTTAGAAGATGCGGGGAACTCTTGTGTCTTGTATACACTATCAGTCAGGCCTTTCAGCAGCGTGCATGTTATTGGTGGACACGACAGGGGCATGATGTATGGTGTAAGCCCTTTTCAAACACTCTCCCCCCGGACGGCAGTACGGCATTAGAAGCTCGGGGGGAAACACAAGCGTAAGCCTGATGAGCACAAATGATTTCCAGATGTCTGGAGAGCCGCCTCATTTATCCAAATCTTGGAAATTGTAAGTCCTCAAGGTAAATACCACCGGTGGACCAGCGCCGGTGGAAAAGTCGACTGTACAGTGAGTCGAGGCCCACACTCGCACCGCTCTGAAGGGTCTTTTCAAGTGTCTGCTCCACCACGAACACCCCTCAGAACCACGACACAGTCGAACCATGTTTCACTCCTTCCACCCTGTTCCGATGCTTTTTTCTTTCCTTCATTCATGAATATATATATATATATGCTGCTTAGTTATTGTGGAGTCGTCATGGCTACTGGGCGAAGCATTAATAGATTCCAGCTGTCAATTCAAGACAACCACTGGGAATTCAATGGCGGCCATTGTTCGCTCTGATTGGTGAGTCGCTGAGGAGCGTCGCTGGCTGCAGGCCGTGCGGCTCCACTTGGCAGAGAGAGGGGGAGATGTGATACACCATAGGGCAGTTACAGCGGTAGTTAGCTGCTGGAAAGACATACAGTCCCATTGGGTCTGTGGTGTGGTTCTGCACGGGCTTAAGAAGCAAAACAAACTATCACACAACATTTAAGGAAGGGCAACAGAAGACGAAGCACACTGAGGGGGGACTTCGTTCGACTCCTTTCACTCAACGTTTGAATAATTGTCACAATTTATTTTTAGATACACGGAAAGAAGAAGAGGTGATCAAACCGTGTTGTTCGTTAACCTCAAAGAGAGAGAACGATTGCCCTCGCTTGGTGTTCACCTCCCACTGAGAACGTTATGGGCGGTGCACGGGGGAGGTACCAAGTTGCTCCATCGATGTCATACTACTGAAAGAGGTGGAGCAAGGGCCTGAGGTTGACCATGGGAATGCTTGAGGAGAAGTGTTCCAGGAGCTCCGTCCAAACCCCAACATCACGCACGGAAACATCTACTGTGTCACATGTTATGCTGTTTTCTGTTTTTGTCGTTGCTTATACCAGTACTTTGGCGCCACATTGGAAATCCTATTTCAGAGAAATGAATTAAATAATCCAACTTGGAGCTGGTTGAGTTGTTCCTTGACATTTGGTGGCTATTTACATTTTCTCTCTGTATTTGTAATGATTTAATCTAAATAAAGTCCCACCAAAAACACACATCCTGCTTGAGAAATGAATAATAAACAGCCTGCATCAAAGACTAACAAGTTCATTCATGATGTGATATGTCTTATGCAGGCCGTGGTCTTCATGCAAGGCTACAATGTTCTCAGAATAAACAAAAATGCTGTTGTTTTTCCAAGGTCTCTTTTATACAGATGTTCACTGCAGTGGAATTTAACCTGGAACCGCCTGCAAGATCATTTCAAACCAAAGGCTGCTGGGTTGTCTTGTTGCAGACATACTCCTGTCTGTGTGTGCAGTTTAAGACATCATTCAAAACGTCCATCAAAGAAGAAACAATACGTGAAAGTCCATTCTTTATTATAACTTCTTATACCATGGTCTTATCTTATACCAATACTCTTTTTCTCATTGGCCGGCAGGTGTGCGTTTAAACCGTGTATTGCACACGTAGTCCGGCACAAGTTTAATCACCGGCGTATGACATGACGGCGTGTGATCCTTTTGAACACAATAACCATCACAGCAAACATACCGCGGGACAAGTTTGACCTAAAGTCAAGCTTCATGTTAATACTTTGTAAGGAGTTACGGCCATGGAAACATAACGCTTACCTCACCCCGTTGTCATTTATACTGATACCAACCGGATTGATGTAAAAGGGACTGGACTTAACTCCTTGTCATGTCAACGGTAAGCGCTTGCTTCATAACCTTTCGAAACCCTTCAAAACTTGGACTAAAAATGTGCGAATGCTTTTATTTTACATTGTTGGCAAATGACCGTAGTATAAACACGGGATAATCAACTTGTAGGTGTGCGTTAAACGGTTTTAAGGCACTTCGCGGACGCAACCACCCTCCGCTTTGCGTCAGGTGGTTCTTCGCTCTCCTACCCCTTGATTCTCCATTACATATTTGTTGTCAAGTTAATATGAACACTCATCTTGGATGGGAATCATGGGATAATCATTACTTGTAATCTGTTTAACGTGTATTCAACCAATTAAGCCTCATTGAGACGAGGCGTTTTACTTGCGAGAGGTCAAGATAAGGGGGATGTTAAACAGACGTGCGATTAACAAGGTGAGAGGGTGATTCAAAGACATGCATTTCTGACCCCCACAGCACCACCATTAGATGTCATTCTTTTTTTCTTTTTTTTTCTCACAAAAACGGTGCTTTGGCTGACGACTGTCCAGTTGTGAAGCCGACTGGCCATGTGGTTACCGTCCACCGCGGTGGACCCGGTGGAGAGCGTGGTGACCTTCCAGGATAGCGCTGCGTAAAGAGTGAGGGGGAATCAAAGGGAACGGGGTCTCGGAGAGATGGCTTGCAGCTGTGCTCTTCATGTGCGCAACACATTTCCCTTTTATACCTCCTCTGTAGGCCCAAAGAATGTTTTTTTTTCTTCTCTTTTTGGTCTTGTTCCTTCTTGGCCAGTTGTCACGGACGTCTGCTTCCCATTTAAGTTTGTTCTTTTGAAACGTATCCCGTGTCACCCATGGACGATTCTGAATGTATATAGCTTACATCGAAATAGTGTCATTCATGATGAAGCTGCATTTGCAAATGTAGTCTCATGTCCTAAGTAGGCCCAGTCTGTTGCTGTATATTAGATTAGATTGGATTAGATTCAACTTTATTGGTCATTGTGCAGAGTACAGGTACAAGCCAATGAAATGCAGTTGCAGTATATCTGTAGTATTACTATTGCAATTTCCGTGAACATATTGCATGGCTAAGAAGCGTAGATACCATAATTCAAACTAATTAATGACTGAAATGTAATCTGTGATTTATTTCATTTGTCAGATAAATAGTGCACATTGTCTTCTTATTTATCTCTCTTTGTTGTTTTTCAACAGTTGTTTGGCAAAATAATTAGGTTTGGCACATTGACTCTTGTGCCGCAGAAAGTTACGATGACTGATTTATTTATTTATTTTATTATTAACTATTTTGGAGCCAGCATCTACAGGCCACAAGGAGAACGACTGCACACTGGCTGTGCTCGAGCACTCTGAAAATGTTCTTGCCAATGATATTACGCACATAGCTGGTCAATTAGTTAAATTGTATTAGTTTGAATTATTTTTGATTGTGTTATAGACATAAAACTAAATGCATGGACATGTCAAAATGAACCACAGAAGAAATCGACCGAATCAGGCATCTTCTTCAGCATTCTTCACTGTGAAGGTAGTGAACAAAGACATTATGTTAGCATAAACAATATCAGGTGAGCTGGCATGACGTAGAAAATGGCAGCTTTTAGTCCTAGACTCAATAAACAAATAAAACTTACTTTAAAGGTGCAATATGTAACAATGACACTGAGTGTTCAAAATGGGTACTGCAGTCCAAATTCACAAGAGTTGTCTCCGCCCGCCCCTTCCTCCCCAAGTCTCGAAGCTCACATGTGTTGTCAGGTTTAAAACACTGCGCAAAAATCAATAGGCTAGCCAAACGACTACATGTGGTAACAATAGCCTATTGTAGACATGGCTATAATCAAATTATAATTGGAGGGAATTGGGAAATGGTGATAGCAGGTTGCTGATTTTCATTCATTTCATTTTTCATCATTGTACATTGTATTTTCCCAATTTGAAATGAAGACAATTAATTTACTTTCATGAAACTGAATAGGAATATTAAATAAAGATATTCATTAGATTAATTAAACCTGCGCCAAAAGTCCAAAACAAAAAAACAACCCATCTGTGTGAATGTGCCTAGATTCCCTGAAGGTTAATCTCTTCAAGAGAAGTAACCGTGTATACATGAATATGTCAGTATGGTAGACATGTTTAATGAAGCCTCTGCATGCAAGTCCTGCACGTATATGCTATTAACAAAATGCATTGAACTAGTGTGTGGAGCCTACACTAACACATATCAATATCAAGACCCTTTTCTACCCATCCTTCACAGATTGTCTTCTCCATGGAAGTCAAGAAGGCACAAATATCCCAGATTGTGATGGATGTATGGTAATACAAATACTACACACAATAACACATGAATACATATGCACCAAGTGGCTGCCATGATTCAATATTGATATTTAATTGGAATTATTGCTACACTCTGACTTAGCACTCAATAAACATGTTTTCATAATACATAGTCCCATTCAAGTCAAATAATCTGTGCTTTTGTCAAGGAAGGGCTTGAAAACATTTCTGTTTCCTGTTAGAGCAGTTATGTATTAGCATGTGGGTTCAGTTATACCATCAAGTTCCAAACGCTGGATTTGATTTAGATTTTTCCACCCGATGCAGACACTATATTTTATAGGATCACATGGTAAAAAGTCATGAAAATGACAGGAGGCAGTTATGGACTCAATGTAAAGATTTGTCGATAATAGTTGTGATTTGTGTTCCAGTTTTGCACGTTTTCTTGTACTCTATCAATTCCACAGAAGCGTGTGTATGAGAATACCTTATTTTGAGCCGCTGTCATGGATAGCTCCACTGGACTTTAATAACATTCACTTTTACTTTTGCCTTCATTTAACTATTTACCTTTGTTGTCCTATTATTCCCTGTCCACCAGCACCGATTGTACTCCTACTGATTACCTATGTGTTATCTATGTGTTCCTGCTAATGGTTTCTTCCTTTTCCCGCTGGGAGTCCTTATTGAGAGTGTAATAGTGAACTGTTCGCTTGCTTGAGCCTGGCATGTGACTGAACTGAATATTGACATTTGACCCCTGCCTCTGACTCCGTTTACCGATCCCTGCTGGAGGTCGTATGCGGACGTAGTTCAGTTTTGGGAAGCGTGCTGTGCTCTGAATCCTGTCTGACCTAACCATGCTGGCAGGTGCCCTCTGTGTAGTTGCCCATCAGCCTATTCATCAGCAATTCTTTATTGAGCAGTTTAAGTCCAAGCTGTTTTCTTTGTTTATTTTCGGAACTGGAGCTCATTGCGAAAGGATGATTTGAAATTTTGGTTGTCACAGATATATAACATGGTCTCAAGATATATATCATGCCTCCACAAAGTGCCTTAAGACCGCTCAACGCACACCTACAAGTTGATTATCCCCCTTACACCACGGTCAATTGCCAACAATATAAATGCTCCTGTTTTGCTCACCTGGCAGTGCATTGGGTTACAGATTCCTTTACCACTGGAGTCACTCCCGCTTCAGCTAAAAGCGTCTAAATGGCATGAATGGCATACATATAACAATATTTCAGAACCAAAATCATTACAGCCCACATGTGTTATGGATCATTTAAACTCCCAATTAAGATGTTTCTAGTAATACAATGCTATAATGACTTGGTCAAACAAGGCTCTTTTATATGAGTCATCCTTGTGCCAGCGATACGCTGAGCGTGGTGTGAGTATGCTCGGGCCAATCCAGTTTCACCCTTCTGTTTGTTTACGCCTGCGTGGATCTACATGTTAGTGGAGGCAACGCATTATACCCCAAACAGGCCACTGAGCACTTTGTTCCTATTAGTAATGTCTCCATTGGGGAAAGGCAGGGAAAGAAGTGCTAAAAAGTTTTAAAAATAGTCCAGTTATGTGGGAGTCAATCTTTTTTTGCTTTTATATGACTAGGGGAAATAAACAGTGAGTGTTTCATGGCACGGTTATTCATGTAACTAACGTTTTGAACGATTCATTTCTTCAACCTTTTCACACTTTCCACACTCTGAAGGAGCCTAGAACCGTCCATGCCACACCCAGAACTCAGAACCCAGAACCCAGAACCCAGAACGTCATCTGAACGCTCAAGAAAATGGCCACTTGTTTGAATTGGATGCTGTGTGCTAACTATTGAAAATCATTTGGATGTTTGAATTCCATTTGTCTATATATATATATAGACAATATATATATTTTACCTAATGATCTCCAGTTTTTATATATATATCTCAGAGCTGGAGATCATTAGGTAAAAGAAGGGGTGGGTTTAGAGGACAGGAAATCTTCTGTTCTTCTATACACACCCAGATGAGGTCACCTAGGTGGCGGACATCAGACGTTCGGCGTAGCCCAGATGTCAGGCTTGCTGTGCCTCAACATCTTGGCCAAGTGCTGCGAGTGTGACGTTAATAGCGCACAACAATGCCGTCATTAGCCTTGTCAAAGGGCCGCGAAAGGTTGTGATTTGGAAAGCTCTGGGTTGAATTAGCTTGCTGTCCATGTGTGAATGTGTGACATGTTTCTCAAATCAGGGTCGACGTTCTACTCTTCATTAGGCTTTTAAGTTAAGTTACGTAAGGATCTCCCAATTTTGGCGACATCAGATTCATAATTTTCATAATTCATAATTCATAATCCTAATCATGATGATGTGCCTAATCATTTGGACTGTTGCCGTTTCATCAGAGTGGAAAGTCTAATTTCGTAACGGCCTTGAGTCGTGTGGGTCCAGTTAGCCACACATTTATATGAGAACATAAGACTACAAAACAGCTTGTAATCTAATTGGATGCAACAGCATTTCCAGGGTGGGGTTGCCTAGCAGCACCATAACAGCACAACACAATGCAGGAAGTAGGGAGTGTGTGAGTATTGACCTATTAAGTCTCTGTACTGCACATGGACAGAGCACAGGCTGGAGGACGAACGTGCATGGAAACACATATTAAATAGTACAGTGATTTGTTCGTTGTTTCGCATTCAAGGTTCAAGAAATGATTGGGTCGAGAGTCTTTTCGATAACAGATTCTGTGATTGATTGTTGTTGGGCAGCATATAGTTTATAGTTTTTGTGGAAACGGATGTGAGGGAGCCAGGTTCCCTGCGCTGAGGCTACCGAGAGTAGCGCAGGTCTTACTGACAGAAGAAATGCAGAGGTCCCCTACAGCAGTCCCCCCCTCTTCTCAGTATGGTCCTCCGTGGTCCTCATTTTTCTAGTTCTGTGTAGTTCTACCACAGTGCTGTCCACTCTACGTGTGCCCTGTAGTAAACTTGACAAATGATCCTAACACTCCACACCACATAATGCAAATATGCTGGTGTTGTTACACTATTGATGTCGTGTCAGTATTCGGTTAGATCATCATAGTTGGTGTTGTTATAAGCAGAATTACCACGGCCTTGTAGTGCTGTGTTTATCGCATACTTGTGAGCAATTTATGCTAATACTGACAACTTTCTGTGGTAGCATTGTAAATGATTTGTCTCTGATATATTTTCATGTGAGCAGCGGCATTGCAATTACATAACAAAAACCCACTAAATTAAATAATTTTAAGCAATAAAACACTAATGCGCTCAACGTCCAAGTGACAAGTGTTTTTCTGCCACTTTAAGCGTTGAAAGACAAACGTGGATGTGTGCAGTGTATCGCTTGGTCTGGGATCACTTGGGGTTCGCCACAGCTGTAATGAGGCAGCCTGATATGCTGAGGTTCCACTAATTACGCTTACCACAGTGTGTCAGTGCATTTCCCAGGCAGCAGAATCTTATCTTCAATCGCTGCCAAGCCCACGGTGCTGTGTGTCGCCCATTCCCGAGAGAAACATTTGCAAGTGTAAACGTTTATTTGGAGAGAAACAAATCCCAAGGTTCATCTATTGGGACACGTGGTATTCTCAGCGCGAGCCGCGAACACGCCCTGCAAAGAGAAATAAAGTAATAGGTGATTTTGCTGAAAAATGTGCGCCGTAAACACATTCGTCACGAATAAAGACATTGTACGGATAACGGATTAAGTTGCCATGTAGATGAAGATGATTGTACATGGATGGAGTAAGAGAAATCCCACTGAAGGTCTGTGACATCATCCACTCCCCCCCCCCCCCAACCCAAAAAGGGCTGTG
>OMNR01036588.1:0-12241 GCA_900303205.1 Mora moro
ATATTAATTCTTAATCAGGATTCTGTGCTTGTGTTTTAATGTTTCACGAGGCTTGTGGAATCTCTTGTTTGGTTTAGTTATAGTCCTATCTATCCCCTTCCCTTTAACATTAAATGGAAATATTTAATTTAGAAAACAATTGGAAGCCTTCGTTGGCAGTGTGAAGGCATGTCTGGGGATTCTAAACCATCTAGTACTTAACAATTGGAGGAAACGAGAAAGAAAATCACCCGTTATGTCAACAAATGGTTAGCAAGCATTAAAAAAAGAAAATCATTAACAGGAGGCAAATATAAAAAGAAATGAATGTCCATGTATCAACAAGGAATCACAGGAGTAGTTACTAAATAACAACAGAAATTGCCCATATCCAAGCTACACCCATAACAAACAACACATAACAGATGGAAATTGTTTCAGAAAAAGAAATCACATTTCCTACATTTATCCCACATAACATACATTTAATTTGCTATGAAACGTAAATCAAATAATATTTAGCACTAATACTTTTCACTGAGTCTCACTGAAAATGTCTACAGAAGTAAACAGAAACAAAAAAGGTCAGTACTGAGATGGAGTCAAATGTTTTTGTGTACCTTTTTTGAATTGGCAGTAATCCATTTAACAGCAAACCTTTAATCAAATGTTTTAAACAGCTGTAGGTTGCAACTGGTAACGGATTGTTGTTTTTTTTAACCGTTTGAAAAGTTTCCATAGCTCCCAACATGGTTGTTAATGTCAGTAACATATCTAAAAGATTTGAAGAAAAAAGGGTACTATGTGGAGATACTACCAAGGACATAATAGGATGATGAAAATATAGTGTTTTATAGATAACATCAATGTAAGCACTAATAGCCTGCCATTCTTAGAAGACACCATCCCCATCTGCAAATGACGAAAGTAAGCAAATATTAAATCTGAATCAAATTTGTTAAGCACTATTCCCAAACATCCCAACGTCTCTGACATCAAGGTAGCTACGCAGGCAGCCTGAGTGGGAGAGAGCTGGTTCCAATATTAAATATTTCAACCGACAACCTTTGGTACCTCTAGACAAGGATTTCCTGTGCAGCAGGACTATAGACCAGAGTGGCCAATGCAATTTATTTTCCAAGGTTCTAACTTAATACTTATTGGACCCACAGCAAAGTATTTTGTTCCACATTGAAGGGTTGACTACAATGGCAGGAAAAATGTAAAATATGTTTCAGAACATGTCGCCTATATTTGAATGAAATATGGGATTGAATATATAAAAAGAAAAAAAAAAAAGAAAAGAATTTGGAGCGTTGCTCAAACAGATGTGTTTACATTTTCAGCCAGTGATCTTTATACATCACAGGAAACAACCTGGCCAAAGTCTAAGTAAACATTAACCAAAAACATAAAAAGCTCAACAACCACAGGATTTAATTCCTTTCTTATGTACATTTCAAAGTAGTCCAATGGGTCAAAGGTATTCATGTTAAACAAAATGCTAGTCAGCAGATGGCAGTCAATGTAAAAGAACATTAACTTGCCAGGAAGTGGTCCAACAACTTAAATCATTAAACATGTGTAAATTATGTATACACTCAACAGGCATAGAGATTTCTATGCCTTTTCTAACCTTGTGATATTTACAAATTAAACAAAATATGCGCCTTAACAAAGTCAATGTTTTTGACTTTCTAAAAACATTCTCGTGGTTGTTTCAACAAATCAGTGTGGAGTCGATCATTTCAACTAACAATATAAGCATCGCCAACTCTGAGTCAGTGCTATCGCCAATCAAACCCTTAAAGATCATAAGATCCCTTAATAACCCTTAAGGATCATATCAAATTAGCTACCTTCTGATAACATAACCCATGAGTCCATTGAACCGTGGATGGGTGGGGTTGGTTTAAATACACTTTAAATTATTGGAAACGACTTATTAATTAACAAAATGCATAAAGTATCACTAACTTTATGTATTACAGGACTACAAAAGTATTGTACACTCACAGCACTATGCAATCTATCCAATACCGACACAGAAATGTCGGCAGAAATGTTTGTATGCCCAGACTTACATTTCACTGTTGTTTCTCCTCTGGCAGCCTCTCTAGTAAACACTCACACATTTTAGCATGTCTAACATGACCACCAGTTTATGACACAACCATAAAATCTGTAAGAGCTTTTCAACAGCCACACGCTACACTGACAAATATTGACTCAATCTCATGTCGGTTTTCATGTGGGGCAAGCTGCACAACTTCACCTTTCTACTGAGGGAGTTATACATTTGTATTGCAAACTATAGTTAGTTGTACTCTGCTGAAAGTAGGGCTAGGCAATATGGTTATAACATCCGTTTTAGATTAATTAAAGGTGCAGCGTGCAAGATTTAGTGACATCTAGCGGTGAGGTTGCAGATTGCAACCAACTGAATACCCCCCTTACTTATGAAGTCCATTCCGCTAGATGCGCCTAAATTCTACCCACAACCTTTAAAATGTCAATAGAACACAGGGTTCACATTGGTCTGCATGAAACATGGTGAGAAGTTTTTGTTTTTGTTTGCAATATGAATTGGGTTTGGACATCATTAAAATAACATTAGACTAATTTGATTGCATATTACAACAAACTATGTTGAGTATAAAATGAATATCTGTGCATGTACACTTTTATTTTTATAATATTATTTAATATGGAAAGTGAATGGGGCAAACATTAAAATCAACTACTCCAACTACGTGAACCTCTGGGAGTTGTCAGATTTGGTACACATATGACCACACTTTGACCACAGGGGGCGCTATAATTTGTGGTCAAACCTAAATGGCCATGCCCCCTGCCCTGTTTGATGAACATTTCTGAAACGTATTTGGTATTTGGGCCTAATTTGACATGCTGGACCTTTTTGCCTCAAGGATCCAAATGACACCAAATTTGGTACAAATGATGATGGTAAAAATGTTGTCATGATGTCAATTCAAACTTGCACTGTTGCAGGTGCAACGACCTATTTGTTATAATGGAAGTCAATGGGGAAAAAACGGTGACTTCAACCACTCCAAAGGTGAACAACTCGGAGTTGTCAAACTTGGTACACATATAGTAAACGGGTCTCCAAAAAACGTTATTTTTTACCACAGGGGGTGTAAACCCAAATGACCAAAATTTGGTACACATGCTCAG
Source organism: Mora moro (assembly GCA_900303205.1). Taxonomy (NCBI): domain Eukaryota; kingdom Metazoa; phylum Chordata; class Actinopteri; order Gadiformes; family Moridae; genus Mora; species Mora moro. The sequence goes on from OMNR01036588.1 coordinate 3,178, forward strand.
ATGCTTAGTTGTGCCCAGCCATAAGTTACATTACATTTTTAATAAATGATAATCATAATTTAACTTTAAAAAGGTATGGACAAATAAATACATGCAAATGAGCCAACATCATTCAATCACAAGTCCGCTTCAAAGTGGCCCAGGGATTTGAAACTTAGCGTGCCTGCGTATTAGCCTTGCTAACATTAGCATGTTAGCGTGCTCACAGAAAATAGTGCATATGACGAGCCCAGAAGCAACCACATGTATTTTCTTCTGAAGATGCACATTTCTAGTTTATATATATTGTTAATACATGTTAAAGGTGAAAGGGCAAATTTTTAACATTATGAAAATAGTTCCGTTGTTCAACTGATTTAGCTTTTGTTATAATATAGAATCTCTCTTTTTGTGGTTGTTGTCTGTTGCCTATAAACTGACAGCAGTTTAACAGGGACAGAGGCTAATGGAAAACACGTGGAAAACATTTCTGTGTCAATAGTCTTTTTTCGTGCATGGTTTAGTGAGGGGCTCCTCGGGGCTGGGTATTTCAAAACAGGCAGCTATGCTAGAATCAGAGCAGCCATGAACACAGTGGAAAATACTTCTTTTGATCTCCTTGAAAAACATTCTACTGGCTACACAAACAGAAGAACTTGATTCCATTGGGTCTCTTAAGAATGAGTTTGTAAAACTGATTGAAAATGCAAATGATAGGAAAGCCTATGAGACTAAATGTGTCCACACTTTTACTTTTCTTGATGAATGGTTACCATGTAACACCGCGGTTACTGGTGTATGGTGTTGGATACACCTCCGGTGGCGGTTAGTTAGTTGCGTTCTATGGGTTAGTCAATGGTTAGACCCATTGACTTGGCTTACCTTGAAAGTTTTGGAAAACCTTTAAAACCCATGAATTACAGGTGGACGGTATAAACAGTATAGAAAGTACACCGGTATGAATTTGCCCTACGGTATATATCCTTTTTTAATCAATTAATTCAAACATTTGATAAAAGATCACATTTTGACCTTTATACTAATTGAAACAGATCTTGTGTACTTTTTTTTATTTATACAATTTACGCATATTTTTGCTTCATTTCACTGACTTCCATTGAGCCCTGCTAGAGCATGTGATGTCAACCCTGCTCTAGCCCAAGCTAGCTTTAACAAAAGCGAAACATCTCGGACACCATAGAGCCTAAAAACGTTAATATTTCACCTATAAACACAATGTAAAGCTTAGACAGTTTTGGTGTTTCACGTTTCACTGGCATTAAAATAAATCAGCGATTGGAATTATATTTGTTGAGCGTCGGGCGTTTATGTGTGACGACTAGGGGTGCACGATATTGACAAAATATGATATTGCAATATTGTTCATGAACATTGCGATGTCGATATTAATTTAGATATTCTTAAACATATGTAAAACACATTGTACGACACAACAAAAAAATTAAGGGAAAATGCATCAAAATAGATTCAGAACTCAGGAGTGTGTGTGGTTGATGGCTGGTTTAAGCAGCCTCACCTGGCGTGAATCAGGCTGATTAGACTCTGGGGCCGGGTGAGACTGCACACCTGTGGTGCGTTGGGTGATCCAAGGCACACAGGATAAACCAGCCGTCACCACACACACTCAGAAAGAGCCCTGACGTGTCAGCATGTAACACCTGCTCTGGCTGTAACATCTTGCCAACATTCCAATAAACTGTGTTACAACATTCTACCTGTGTCCTGTGAGCCGGAAGAGCCCGGAAAAGCCACCTAGGTGGCGTGTGAAAGCCACTTAGGTGGGGTGTGGCTGGGGCTACTGCCAGAATAACATCAAACAACAAGTGTTCTTACAACACAAGGGTTTACTAAATACTCTCTCTGAGGGTGAGCTGGTTGTAAGGGTACATAGAACATTTTCTGGCCAGCTTGCTCAGAGTGGATAATGCAAATATATATCAAAGAGCTCTATCTACTAATAACAACATGCTGGTAATTAGGTAATTAGTTTCACAAGTTCTGTTGCTTTTTTTTAACACACACCTTTTTAGAAAAGTGTGTTTTTTTCTTTGCATGCTCTTGCAGTTTCATTGAAACTTTGCACAATGTACAAACCACCTTTTTTTATTTTATACTCATTTTAAGTCCGCCATACATTCAAAACCGTGTGTCTTAATTGGAAGTTAAGTGGGTCGGCCGTGTTTCCAACCACACTCACACCGGCGCCGCCATAGAGCCGCGCTACAACTTCCAGCACCGCTCCAAACCTTGGCACGCATCACCGCACCATCCATTGCGACCCATCATAGTAAACACAGAACAAGACCTAAAATGGAATCTCCCGACGTGTGTTGTCCTTTCTACTACACAACGCTGCCAGACGCAGCGCTCAGCGCCTCGCTCTGGTGTGCAACTCACTTTACATCGAAGCACTGCCGTGACAGAGTCGGACTCGGATCCGAAACCCACCGACTTCCTTCCACACAGCACTCACGTGATACTGTACTTTTTGCTTTTTTGAAGCATTATTCAAATAAACTACCTTTTAAATAATTTAACAGTTTCAGAAATGTAATGGGGGGGGTGGGGGGTAAACTAAATGTCCGCGTGGCGACAGCCCTACTTTGAAAAGTGACATGGTGGCACAGTGCCACTATTGGAGTGGAGATCCCTGGCGCTCTCTTTCTGTGTCTGTTCCGCTCTGCTCTCGCTTCACTCACTCACACTCTGTCAACTGTCGAGGCACGCACACGCGTCACGTGGTGCGCTCCACGGGGTACGTTCGTTTAGTGGACCCGTGCGCTCACACTCGCATGTGACGGGGCAACTGGCCAATGAAACTCGATCGTTATATAGCGGTGTCAAGCGGGGCTCTAAATCGAAACACAAGCCGCAGCCGCGCAGCCGACGGACATAAACAGAATATCGCGTACTTTCCCCGACATTTTCGGTTTGATATTGCGCAATGTGATATTGCGATATCTGCATTGAGTCAATATATCGTGCACCGCCAGTGACGACCCCTGTTTATTTTAGAATGGGCCCCAATGTCCCAAGTCTTTTACAAAATTTTTAAACTTGTGAATAAACTTGATGGGACAGACGCATGTTCATCTACATCTACCGAGCATGACCATATATACCAAATTTATTGTAGTCCGAGTCATTGTTTTTGAGAACGAGGCTATGGTTTGAGGCTAGGTTCTTCATGCAATGCATTGCAGTTTGTCTGTTTCCGCACAAAATGAGGTAGGCTGTTTCTAAAAGTGATCTTTTTCATGTCACGTCGTTTGCATCAACACAAACGATATGGCATATGAAAGCCGAGGATCCGCAGATTCCATATCAGCCGTATCATTCTGTCGTGAAAGAATAACATCCAACACACTTTAATATTTCCAAATTACAACCACAAATTAAGTGTTACGTTTGTTATTATCATACCAATACTACTATGTATTGTACTAATTCTGTATCATACCAATACATACATATCATACTAATAGGCCTATTATACTACTTATACTTATACTTCTGGTACTTATGATACTAATATTTGTCATACTACTAGGCCTAGGTTCCAACTGTATTTAGTTTAACTTTTTTAAACTCTTTTTTCCAACTATTTGACATTATTCAAATGGTTTGTATGTTTATACTGTTACGTTTACTCCATTCAGACTAACCTTTTGAACTCAAATATTCAAATATTTTCACCCAAGTTCAGTTATTCCACATTTCTATACGTCTTATACTAGACATATATTATACTATATACTATAAACTATATAATATAAACTATATCACTTTAGCACTCAAGGAAATATAGGAATAGCAAAGTTTGTTGAGTGCTTTTAAATGTGTTCCACAAATAAATGTGCATAGGCCAACATATACTTTTCAATATACTAATATAACACATTTCATAATGTGAGAATAAGTATTTTTCTATATCAAGCAGTATGGTACGTCTAGGGTGATATTAGATAGATCTATTGGCATTCAATTCAAAAATCCCTTGACATGAGGTGAAAAAAGCATACATTTCCAGGGAACATTTTCTGTGAATAAAAACCCAAAAGAGAATGTGCTTGTATGAAAAGTATTAACTTTACGGGAACATTGATAGGTAAACTGAGAGCCCCATTGTGTGTGTAGAAAATGGTAGCTGCTCTATACAACCTCCGTTCCCTTTTCAGAAAAAGGCCACACTACCTTGACTTCACCTGGCCCTTTAAAAAGCCCGGAGCTACTAAAAAAGGAATGAGCTGTAAAACAAGAGCAACAATCATATGGGCACAGGCAAGTGAAAGAAACCAAGCCATCTCTCACGGCACCCTTCTCTGGGCTGAGTATCAGTAACTGTGCCGAGTGGCAGCCATGCTCTCACACTAGTCTCCAGTGCAGCCCCCCCGCTTCCCCTTCCTTCTAACAAGTGACATTGCCAATGTATTTTTCCATGAGAGCTGCTCCATTCGTCAAGGCCAGCGGTACACCGGGACAGCAGACGAATGCCTCACTCCTCCTGGCTTGTATAATGAGAGGAGTGAGAGCAGGCCCCAGTCAGCGGGGGTTACTGCATGTATTAAGGAAGCAGAGGTGATTTATTTAGCAACGAGACAAGCTTTGGGGAGCTTTAAGTTAGTCGAGAAACAATGCAGGTGTAACATTTCACGCACGTACGCAAAGCACTTGCGTGTAAGTGAATGATCCTCTCGGATAAATACAAGTTGAACGCTGCCCTTTGAGACAGCTAATCAGCCTAGCTCAGTTAAGAAATTGATAGCGAAAGTTTAACAAGACAGCCAATGTGAGGTCTTTAGCTTCGTAATAGAATTTGCTCAACGGTGCATTGGTTTAATGTAATCCAAAAATAGGCACACAGTATGTAAATTACCCAACTAGAGACGCAGTCATTTATTGTTACTACAATCTCTCACATGCCACACTCAAAATGTCAACCAGTCATTTGATGCAATGTTTCATTAACTCAGGGTGGTTTTTTGTGGTTGCCATTTTATCAACACACATTTCAAAGGCCATCTCTGTGATCGCAGTTGTGGCCCTTTTGCTCTATTCAGTGTCAACTAATCCATGAGCTGCTCACATGGATGCCTTTTCATTCTAAATACATTGTGATGGCTAAGCCTCCTGTCCTTAAATTTCCTTCCACATTCAGGCTGTCTGGAGAGACTGTGCAGCTTGCATTCCTGTCAGGGTGTCCTGGATTTAAGGAATCTAACAGGCTTCTCGGCCGCCCATCCCCCCCCCCAAGCCCATTTTCAGAGCAGCAGGGAAAACGGCGGAGGCGGTTTTTTGCTCTCGTAGGTTCCCTCCCCCACCCGACTGCGCCAGGCGTTGCTGGGGCTTGTGGGATTAAGAATGGAGCACGATGACAGACAAAAACAGTCCCGGGCAACACCCCGCACTGCCGTCTTTCTGACACTGGGAGAGCCTGAAAGGGCAGCTCGGAGGCATTCAGCGCACACAAAGACAGATCAACTGTGTGAGTGGACAAGATAAGTGTGGGTGAATAGCTAAGCAGTCCACCCGTGACTCTTGTGCAGCGACTGTGGGGATGTAAACGCTTAAAATAGGGTGGGAAAAAAGCAGCTACAACATATAGGGGAACAAAGTTACGTTTACTAACCCTTATGAAACAGGTTTGAATTAACCGGTTTCTTTGATAGTGATTCACAGAATAAGGTCTTCTAAGATGTGACGGTTTGGCAAACCCCAAAAATGCAATAGTTTTGACAGACATCTTAGTTTGTTTGACAAGTAAGTACAAGCAACTCCCACCATGAAGATGCAAATAAAGTATTCGCTGCCACTACACGTATCGTCGTATATACAGATAATGTGTAATTACATTTTTTGCACTTCACATTCTTCAGTAGTGACTAGGCATGACATATTATGGGCCTCGTCGAAAATAACGCCTGGAGTTCCACAAGCACAAATAGAAAAACAAAACAACAACAACATGAGAGGTAGCGAAAGACACAGCGGATAGTAAAAAATAAAGAGAAACTCACCTTTTCATTTTTCACCTTCTTCAGCGTTCTGCATTCATTAGTATTATTTTCTAGTTCATCTGGTTCAGTTTTTGTGGTTAATGCTGGTACAATCCCAACAGGTTCAAGTGCAATATTCCCCATTTGATCAGCCCCTGGCAGGTCTGTTGATTGTGTGTTCTCAAAAGATGTGTTGCGACTACTCCCCAAAGCCCCTTGGGCCTGGGCCACAACATCCTTCTCCGCAGCAGCTATTGCCACCACTGGGCCTCCATCCACTTTGTCCTTCTTACTTTTTGCATTAGCCCCTTCCTTCTCTTTCTTTCCACTGAGAGCACCTCGGGAGGCCTTGCCCCCCTTTTCCAAGTTTTTCCCAGAAGTTGAATTGTTGCCTGTGGCTCCGGCCCCTGCTCCCGTAGGCTCCCCTTGAGTCCTCCCCGTAGTTTCCTTTTTGGCCCCATCTCCAGCTGAGGCTTTGCTACTATTGTCTTTAGAGTTCTTGTTGCGCTTGGATTTGGATTTGCTTTCCTTGCCTTGAGAGCCAGACACGGGACTAACAAACCTGATGTTGTCCGGCAACGCCGCCACTGCACTCGGTGGTGCCGTCATTCCATCCTTGGTGCCAGACATCTCAAGTTTGTCCTTTTCTAAATCGGCGTCAAGGTCAATGATCAGATTTCCAACACCGATATCCCACTCATCCCCGCTGTCGTAAGTGTCCACCGCATTAGAGTCCACACCTTTCCCGCCTGCAGTGCCACCACTTAGGGACATTTTAGTGCCAACGGCCCAGATTTGCCTCGGTGAGGTCTGACACCCTCTCAGACGGCTGTGGTGCTGGAGCAGGGATAAGAGAATCCTCACGGTCTATGCGTTCGTTTTCCATTTAACCACATTGTGTCCTAGGAAGAACAAAAAACAGACAAGGGTTGAAGGCGTGCCCAACTGAAACGTACCATTTACATACATTTTGATATTGGCTTTAAGAAAAGAAGCAAACACTGGACAATTTGAAGGAAAACATCACTGCATCCGACGATTTTGACGGTGGGATAACAAATTACAGTCAGACATCTGTGGACAATCAAAACTTATATACCTCCCTACAAAATGCTGTTGAGCAGCAGCAGCTGCTAAACTTACACTTGCCTGTTAGTTATTGTCACACTTGCAAAAACGGAACAGCAGTGCTGTTCCGGCACCAACCCTCCAAATGAGCAACTTAATGGTTTACTATTAAATATCTGGTTTTCTAAGAAATGTCTGTATGAAAAATTACAATCAATTTGTCTCAGATACATTTTATGTCCAGATTTATGAAATTATTAGTGTTAATATTAGAGCCATATGTTTATGTCTGAAAGACAAAGCTGTAACCAGGAGAAAACCCTTAATTGTAAATTCCACATCAATCTTTGCATTATCTCAATGTGTTATGCCATTTTTCAGAGCTTATGCAGGGCAGATACAAGCAATACATTCTAATGTGTTACTTTCATTTACAATACCGGTTTTGGGACTGAATTTCAAAAGGAGGGCAGTAGAAATGCGTAGAAATTATTTATAAGTGGAACCTCAGCCACATATGCCAATCCACACCACACTGATGAAAGGCTAATACCAATTAACTCTTGTTGGGAATGTCGTAATCCCTTTTTCATGAGTTACATTTTATGGATTATACTACTTCGGTTTACCTCGGTTTATAACAACCCCTAACCACACTGTAGTTACATGCTGTTCCATAACATTATTACATATTAAGTACATGCTTTACATGTACTTAATATGTACGTGTTTACATTTTTTATTATTACACAATACACAGTACTTGTGTAATTACCCTGTAACAGGACACTAATGGAAAGTGTCACCACAAATTAAACAGCGATTCAGAAATCTCTAATCTTTTCAAACTGCTATGACATCAGTACTCCAAAGCATTGTCTTCATAATCATTTTGCAAGTGAAACAACAGAAGAAATGGCTTTAATCATCCTTAAGCAGCCAAGGCAGAGCCATTTTTCTGAATGACTGGCTCTCTCATGAAGAGTTTCTGATCAAAGACGATAAGGCGAAACTCCTTCAACCCAGCATGCATTACATAGCCATGGCCTTTCTAAACGACCATGTCAGCGGCCTGTCAACAGAGCAGTTGGAAACCGAGGATGAACGAGGAAAGGCTTCCTCTTTAGTGCGGGGCAATTTCCAAAAAAGAAATAATATTTTCTTTGTCATTAGTCCTATAACAGTTTTAGCATTTGTGCATGTTTCCGGCTTGTTTTGTGCATCTGCGTGTTTTCTTTTACATTTTGCATGAGTAATTCCCCATGTAAAATAAAAAGGTTCTGTATCAGAAACTTCAATCAAGTTGTTCAGGAAGACTTTTTAGCCAATGTTCTTCCCACAAATTCACAGTCAATCGCGTTCATTATTTGGAAATTACATGATATTAATATGCATGTTTTTTTAATGTATATTGTATATTCATACATTAACCTGCAACACAAATTAGCATTGATTAATTGAGAACCATTGATTTTTCTTTACCCATAACTTCTATATAGATTTGAAGGTCATACAATTGATTAGGTTTCATCCACAGACAAAGGCCAGTTTCCTGGGACCCCATCTACCAGTATTTGAGCCATTTAGAAGCTGTAAATAACAATCAGCGCCATTCTTTATTCTTGTTGAAATGCCAAGTATAGGCCCATGGCCCTGATAACACAGAAAAGGGCACAGAAACATGTTTGGCCTCCCAATCCCCTTAAACAGCACACCTAAGTAAATAATTACACTTGCATTGGCAGGCCTGGTCTCCCACTGTGATACGGAACACACATCAGCAAACAAACCTGACGCACAGAGGAGAGTTTTTGGAGTGAAAGCTGAGGTGATGAAATCCCTACAGCCTCAGATTGGACATTTCTGAGTGTTTCACAACCATTAACATACATTCACCAATAAAAGCATGCGTAACACAGGCCTCCTACACAATGGAACCTCATCCATATCATCCTATCATCCATTTCTCTTGGGGAGATGAAAGGATTATGATGCAGCGT
>OMNR01036589.1:0-11593 GCA_900303205.1 Mora moro
GCCGGCGATCGTCAGCTCTTCAGAGGCTGGTGGGAATAGAAGCGGTCATGGTTACTGTACACCTACGGGGAGACCCCTGGACATCAACACCGGATTACGTGGGGAGGTTAGGGTTGGGTTAGTGCGAGTGCCGGCTGAGTAGTTCATACTTTGGAGCCAGGTGTTATTGAAATACTTGAAGCAGGTCATGTGTATTTCCGTGTATTTGCATAGCCCTTCATCACAACCACAGTCTCCACAATGATGAACTTCCCTTTCACACAGAACCCTCAGAGGCTACAGTAAAGCACAGTGACCATGAGACAACCAAGACGCTTCTAGGAATGGCTATGACAATGAAGAACGGTCACAAAATGAAGGCAAATTCCATAATAAAAAATGCATTTCTAAAACAACAACAAATGAATAATGAATTGACAAATCAATGGCAAGAAAGAATGACCCCAATGAAAAGCCACCAGGGTCGAGGGGCCAGGCTAGGCTTCATGGGTGCATGGTGTGGTTTGAAGCTGACTTCATTCTTGTTTATTCTTGTTTTAACGGCCAGTAAGATGGCAGAAATCAAGGGACATCCGGTCCCGATTGGCTACCGTGATGCAGGGCAAGAGTGTAGGAGTCAGCAGCTGTCCGTCTCCGCCAGCCGGTCCACGAGCGCCAGTAGGAACGGCCACAAGAACAACATATCATTTGCCTGTTCCACATTGGCCAATTTCCCAAAAACATTTCTTAATTATATTCGGGTCCGTTTACATTCCGATATTATGATCACAAATCAATTGACCGTAGCTGTGGTGGAAGACAAAAGCGTCTGGGACCGGGCTGTTAAATGGCCATCAGTCCGGCACACATGAGCACCGACAGCTTGAAGGTACGTGATGAGGAGGAGACATCTTGGACCGTCGCCCAGCCCCACCTCCCATACTCAGGCTCCCATGGAGCTGTGCATTGCTCATTTGGAGATCTCATCAGCTAAAGAAGACTAACTAGACGCTCCCATCTCTAGAGAGTAGGGATGTGCACAATTTTTTTCCATGGTCAAATAATCAGTGGGTGGTATGAGCGAATGATCCATTATTCGGACTCGCCGGCAGGGCCAGCAATGAACACCTTGCAGGTAAAGATGTTCCTATTGCCGGCGCTAAATCTTTGCAGCTGCATTCTACCCTACACAGTGGAGGGACCAGACAGTGAACAATCGTAGGCTATATTGTTGCTGCAGTATTATCCATCACTTGGTCTTATGTTTTCCTGATCTGAAAAGGCATTCCGTTGGATTTCCAACCGTCAGAGGGCATGTCCATCCTCTCCTCTCCCTCATGCCTTCAATAACTTTCACCAATTTGTCACTGCCAGTTGTTTCGTTAAGCCCATATTCCCTCATATTTGTAGTGCGACACAAACAAGAACTAGAATCATATTGTTTTAAGTGAGCAACGCACACAGATGGCGAATGTAACATGGTCGTACTTTTAAATAGGACCCCGCTGCAGTTTCTTTTGGACGTGGACATTCAAAAGCATTTTGCGTCTGTCCCGACATAGACGTGTGCTTTGGGTTTAGTATTTATTTAAGGCTTTAGCTATTCAATATGATATGGAGCAGCATTACACCGTTCAGCCAAGTAAGGTCCAACTATAAGCCCAGGCTATTGCTTCGATCATTAGCAACACCCAACCTAGAACAGGTTTCTATTATTTAGACACGGTGAAAAGATTAAGATCATAGAAGACATACCAACACATTTAAAAATATAGATTTACTTTAACCAAAAAAAAATAGCAAAAAAACAAAAATAAAATATTGATTCTTGCTGCCATGAAAGAATAATCAAATTAGATCGGATCAGATTATTCTGATGCAGCCCTGCTAGAGAGGAGGGGTGTTGTATAGTACACTGGACCTCTCATGGAGATAAATGGAGGGGGGGGGGTTGCATAATACAGTCCAATAATTCCTCTAGGGATCCAAGATCAGAGCAGAGATGCCCCTGTACCCAGCCAAAGAAATATCTCTCATTTATTGAGATTCGGTTATTGTCAGGCAGAACAGAGCACTTTAGCAAGAATGTTCCATACAGTGTAGTTCTGGCGTTAACGATGAGTTTATAGTCTCCTTTATCACCAAAATAGAAGATTGGTCATAAACAAGAAAAATAAAACAGAGAGCCAAAACATCAGTCTATGTATGTGTGTGTGTGTGTGTGTGTGTGTGTGTGTGTGTGTGTGTGTGTGTGTACTCACTTGGATGTAGAGTTGGCACATGTTGTCCCAATCTGTCATCTTTGAGCATGTGCAGGAGCGTTGTCTTGCCAGCATTGTCCAGGCCAAGAAATACTAACTTGCCAGATTTCTTATACAGTCCTACAAAGGAAAATTAAAATGTGCATTACAGAGCAGTGTTTTAAAAAAATAAATAAATAGCATTTAAATCCAGGTTCAAAAGTTGAAACCAGACACAAAAGATCATGTTTCCCACGAAGTGTCATGCTCAAGTGCTGGCAGAAACATATTGTCGACATACAGAGAGCAATTCATTACGTACAAGAACGAGATGTTTTGAACACCTTAGATTTAGGATTTTTTTTCCTCAACGTCAATATTGTGATATGGTTCAACTTACAGAACAACATGATCAGAATGGTCAAATGCATTACCAATAGTTATACTAATGAGTTTCACTATTGTTAATAGGGCTTACTTAGACAATCTTTAGTTACGGTAGGTATGGTAGGTAAACAGATCAGCCTCACAGGCTCAGCCCTGCCAAGTACCATAACATGCATCTCAGGGACCCAGGGAACGGCCTCAGTAGGGACAGAAGAACCGAGCCAGGACTGTAGAAGTGTTACTGCTTAACAACCATGGTGTAGCAGAAAGGTTAATGCCGAGACCAGCATAGCCTCAGCAAGTGCTTGGAAAGAGGAAGTGATGACAACCAGATGCCCTTTGCTCTCATGTGAAACTCCGGTCGACGCGTGGCACTCGCTGGCTGAGTCAGCGCCGGGCCGTCCCGGGACACCACGGCACAGCGGCTACCCGTCGGACGGGGAGAGCCGGAGTAGCGGCTCTGCGCTCTCGACAACATGTACGCACAGAACACCGGGAGCCTGGGAGAGAGGCCCCAGGGCCACTTTCACACAGTTCACTCAAACAGGAGCACTAATGACGCCTGTCTAACTGATCCAATAGACGGTTCTATGGATTAACAAGAGAAGCCAAAAATGAGCTTTGCTTTAAGTTAAGTTTAAGCCGTGCCCCTGCCACGAATGAAAACAATAGCGGTACAGCACTTTGGTCTTTGACATGAGACGTTTCATGTGTTCCATTGGTATGGCAATTCACTGTTATGTTGTCCACCACTCCATACCGACCCACGCACATTGTTTACATTCGCGGCAGGCTCGCTCACGCTAAATGCTCTTTGGCAGGATCAGTACAACAAAGTAACCTTAAAAACGATTCATATACTAAACTTATTTTTTTAAAAAGGTGCAATGTGTAAGATTTGGCTAGCTGTTGAATTAGTCCTCCACAAAATAGGGGGCAGCATATTACCAGAAAGTTGTGGTGCCCACCCCTATTGTAAGAAACAAGGAAATGCAGTCCCTCCCCCTTCCCCCTCACCCCCAAACACATCACCCCACTGAATATAGCGAAAAGCTTACTGTTTACAGTTTTTCTCCTTCAAATATTTCAGTAAGTTAGAGCCAGCATTATGTTTTTCAGTGTACTTTTGACATGATTGACAAGAGGTTGGAACACGCCCTCTGGGCAGCATCCTCTCCTGTTGGCCTGAGGGCAGACTGGACGCTGTAGTGACGCCAATCACCTCCAGGTACAAGGTGGTATTATGAGACGTACGGGTCGGCCCTCGCTGGGCTAGCTGCTAACTTAAGTAAATACACAATACATAGATATCTTTGACATAATGTCAAAACTGTTATTTCTTCACATTCTGTTAATAATTGTCGTTCATTTTGGAATGTTTTAAATTAATAATCATACACATTGCATCTTTAAGTCTGACTACGTTGCCACCCAGAGAGAGGATGAGAGTGAGTGAGTGTGTGTGTGTGTGTGTATGTGCTCACCTATAAAATGCAGTACACTCTTGAAACCACTATAAAACCAATCAAATATGAATGACATATCCGGAGCTGTTGAATCCTGCAGGGAAAAGAAAAACAAACATGAGTATGTGACATTAGCAAAAGAAAACAAACACTATAAAAGAAATTAGAAATATAAATGCGAAACTGTGATTCTACGTTGTGTGTTGCCTACCTAACGTGGGGCACTAACCCCTACTGATAAGACCAGATGACATGAGGCTCTAGATCTACTGTAATGTCACCAAAGGGCAATCGGAGACCATCTCCCCAGGCCTGATAAACCACCATCGTGGAGTTCTGACAAGAGGCCATTTGCCACAACATATCAGTGATTTTCAACCAGCGTGTGATAAGAACAATGGAACTTCTACAAGAACACCCAGCGATTATCTTGTATCAGTGGGGCTCTTTGGACAGGCCGTTCGGAGCAATGATCATGACATATTCGTTCCTGCACATCCCAACTGCAATCAGAGATCTGTGTTGCCGCTGAACAATGACATTTAAAAGAACACCAACACTTAGCACTAGGCCTTAACAATTCCAAAATTGTCAGATAATTAATTGATTATACATTTTGATAATCAATGTTTGATAATCAATTATTTATAAATATTTTGGCTGCCTATCAAAAAGAAAACAGGTAACCAAAAGGAAAATCCCTTTTCCCTACATAATTGTACTTCCTCCTCTCTCTTCTTCTTTCCTTACATACTGGCATGGACCAGTCTGCAGTCATTGTTGTGCAACATGCAAACAACTCAGGGGCTAAAGAGTAAGTAGGCAAAGGTCAAAGCCATGCAAATGACAGCTGAACTACACGTCAGCAGCAGCTAGGCTCCCCATCGTTCTCTCCGCCTACCCAGGCTGACTACTGTGACACAGTGGGCCGGCATAAGAGGCCCACGTGTGCAGCATTAAAGTCAGCTGCATATGCCGGCGAGATGGGCACCGACATCCACTTTCAACGAGCCACTTGTCTACCAACAAGCACATGCACTATACCAACAGCAACTCACATACCCCTTATGTCAATAGATGTCTTTGAAGTCGCCCAACTGGCCTGGGTATTGGGAGCACAATAAACAAAACGAGTTTTGTTTGTGATTGTGGCTAGTATAACTACTGACTCTACTGGTGAGATGATCAGAGACGTGTTATATAGCCAAAAGGTGGGGATTTAAATATTAAATATACTAAATATGAAATATAACAAACAGTTTATCAACATAAAGTGTAGAAATCAAAATAGTTTTCATGAGTGATCACCGAGACCTAGAGAATGGTTCAAAGAGTAATATTAACATTAAAAGCTATGATTATGAAACTGAAAAAAAGGTTTCAGGGTCTGTAGTCTGTGAGAGAGTGATCTCTCTCATCAATATGTATATCTTCACAGTTGTAACCGTCAATCGATATACGAGGCTTATATCATTAAAGATCTAAAAACAAAAATGGACAATCAAAATCACACATTTCCCGACAACGTGGAGACTAATTTGAGACACTTAAAATGTAGATTATTCTAAGGATGGATTTTACAACTGCCACTGTCGTCTCCGACCGACATTTACTCAGAGCAGTATTCAAAACGAAATATGTGCAGTAAAAGTACACATATTTGCCACACACACAATGCAAAAGGCAACATATGGGCACAGTTGTACACACAGCAGACTCGCCAGTCGAAGCAGTACAGCCATTAGTCCCGTAACCAGCGCTAGTTCCCTTTACTTCACATAAATGGACCTTCCGTACCCTCACAACACGCAGAAAACCCCTTCCGTAACGGGGACCTCCAATCCAGGCCGTTTGGACATGTTATTGTGTGACATTAAGGTGAGGCCGGCTAACAGGGTCGCTCTCTCCAACCTTCTAGCTACGTGTCATGTCCCGAAAATACGTAGCAGCGCTAGCGATGCTACATTACCTCACCAGTGGGCTGGGACTGTGGGAACAACGGCTGTATTTGTACTTATCAAACGGCGAGTTTATGTCCACCGCTTCGATGACATGTGACATTATTCAGTTGTACGGGTATCCCGGGTTGTGTGCACTTTAATAATGCGCACAGCTTAGGGTTAACTTCATTAGCCACCACAACAACCTGCTAGCCGTGTAAGCTTGTGAGCGTCAGCTCTCACACCGATCTTTAAGGCGTACTATACTCCCATCTTTGCAAATATATTGACAGACTTACCCGATTGCTATGTGTAGAAAAATTCTCCAAGCCGGTACACTTTTATAACCATTAAAATTGGTCCTGAAGACAAGAGAAAGCCTTTAAGTGTCGGTCTTCTTTTGCTTTGGTGTTTTGTGACTAAGCCACGACACTGCAATGGCTGTTCAACAACTCCCCGAGTCTCAGCCGCTTCCGGTCTGTGTTGCACCATCACCTTTCCGGAAGGGATACAACAAGTTGAATTGAAAAGATGGTAATACGCTTGGTTAAAACAAATATACAACACACAAATTAAGTTTGATTAGGTCAAATTAATGGTGTTTTAGATATGTTTAAATAGATCACCTGGTAAATAGGCATCGATTTTTTTTGTTATATATAAAAGAGGTGGCGCCATTAGCTGCCAGGCCAGACGAATTGTTCTGCTATAAACGGTGTTTATCACCTGGGGGGGGGGTTGGTTTAACTCAACGTATTACTTTAGCTTTGAAATATCAGGGAACAACGAACAGATCCGCCGTTTTTTAAAGAAAGATGAGAACATTTGTGACTGTCGTTCTGTCTTCTTGTTTCCAGGACACTGAAAACACAGAGCACAGGAGGAAATGCCACGTGTAAGTACTGCGCATGCGCGGGGAATACGTCGATCCTGCTGGACCATCCCGACTTCCTGTGGAAGGAGAGAAGTGTTTTACACGATTAACTTGACAAGGCCTACACCCGTTTATACTCTAACGGGCAATGGCTCGCATGGTAACCCTGTGATGTCTAACTAGTCAGGGGCTTCGTTTTTTACAACATCACAGGACGTCGACAGAGCCGCTACTTTAATTAGACGTCCTGCCGTCGCCCGGTTTGCGTTAATTCGGCAACCCCTGTTAGCCGAAAACGCAAGCTAACGCTAGCCGCTCGCACAGTAAGACTCTCTAATTCTGATCACGGTGTCCATTTCGAGATGTCAAGTGCAGGGTTCAACTCCCGTAACGGGACAGGACAGACCTATGCGAATGGTAAGTAGCGACCGTGAACATATGAAGCACACATGCCCCTCTGTTGGTTAGCTAGTTGGGTCGCTGATATTAGCACGCTAACTCCGCTAACCTTAGTATTAAGTGTGTCAAACTTGGTGTGGCTTCCTAACTTGCCAGCTGCCTGTGGTCTGTAAGCTTCGTGTACTAAAGTTGGCATCGCGGAACACGTCGAAATAAGGTTAACGTTAAACGACCCGATGTCAGAAAATATTACATGACCGCTACCTAGTTTGTGGTTGTTGTTAGCCTGTGATGCTGAGGTATAACTACTCGATTAGGACTGTCGGCAAACAACCGAACTAGCCAAGTATAACCCCGTTGTTAATGTCCTTAAGCAACCGCTACATACATATTTGGTCAAGTACGTTATTTCGTCTATTAAAGCTGTTGAGATAATCGCCGTCGTTTTAGGCCTAATGCCACTTCCCTAAGATAAAGACATCGTAAGTCTAAGGATGCCAACTGTGGATTATAATGTGGTGTTTACATATTAGACGTTGTCATTTAGTATTTATGGTTAGAGTCCCGCACACCTCTTCCACAGATGGAAGCGGAATATAACTCCCTGGCTGGGTTTAATTTCACGTTTCACTGTACATGTGGCACATTGGGAATGATCCAGATGTGTTGCCAAATAACGTTATTGTTAGTCAACCACAACGTAGTTATTTTTGAAGCTACTGCCACATCCCTATTTGTTTCCCAATATAATTTAAAGTGATAATCACAAATCCTACTGTCTTGATCATTGCCTTATGGCTGCTTTGGCATTTCTATCACAGTTAGCAGTTTGAAACTTTGTCAGTTCATCATAGTCTCTGTTGACTAATCATCTCCCAGGTAGCTTGTCACATCACTAATCTTTTTCTTATCTCTCCTCCAAGCAAAAGGCCATGCAACAGCTACATTATTGCTGTCCTTTGAACTCTGATCAATTTGAATCAAACACGTCAGAGTAGAAACTAACTCTCAAAATCAACGTCTTCAGTTTGTTAAATGCTTCTTCAGCCTTATTTAAGAAGCCAATATTTTAGCTAACATCCACCACCAATATCTAACATCAACTAGGTGCTTATTATTGAAATAATTCACAGTAAGGAAGACATTTCTTTTCATATTGGTTCTTCATTCTTCTCTGATAAAAAGTTATCTTAGGCCCACTTCTTACCCCCAGTCTAATACCTCTTCAGGCCAGTTGTCAATGAAAGGACCACATCAAGAAGCCAGCTCACGTGGACCTCAGTTTGAAAACTCGGGTTCCGATATCAAAACCCTCAGATAGCATCCCACAGCACAGTTATCTCGCATAAAGTCAAGCTGCAGCGGATGTATACTTTGTATTGGCAGGTGACAATATTGCTTCTTGACTTGCCATACACATAAACATGCAACACCTCCCATGTGGCAATACTGTATTTTCTTTAAGTGTACTGTGTAGTCCTTGACAGTAAAGGAGGATTCTGTCCAATATTGCTGGCCATATTCTTTGCTAAAATGCAATAACGTGTACATTTATTCTTGCATATGTGCATCATGAGTAGTAGGGGGTGGAAGACAAACAAGTGAGGGGTTTATCAGGTTTTAATCTTGGCTCATTAAAGAGAGTTGTATTCTAATCCCTCCCCACTTAGCGAATTTGTCCTCTTTGGCTAGCTATCCACTAGGCTAAGTGGATAGAGTTGAAACTGTTACCGCCATGTACTGGCACACTTTCAAAGTGCAAATGATGTGTTGGATATAGCCTATTGGTTATCGTTGTCAGTTTGCACACAGTTCGGAAAATGTTCCATCCATTTGGTAAATTGAAGTTAAATTGAAATTGAAGGTACGTTCAAAAGCTTGTTGTTGACACAAGTAGTGATTTAGCTTCCAGTTTAAGTAGATGATGCTAGATCTTCTAACCTGCCTCTATTGTTTCACCTCTATTTTTAAGGTCCTTCCCAGAACCCAGGTATGGGCTACAACATGGGTTCCCAAGCGCCGTACAACCCAATGCAGGCCAAGGGCCCAGTGGCCCCTGGAGCTGGACTGTACAACCCTGGTCCTTACCAGCCGGGCCCCCCAGCAGGTCCCTACCAGCCCGGGCCCCCTGCCGGTTCCTACCAGCCCGGGCCCCCTGCCGGTTCCTACCAGCCCGGGCCCCCAGCAGGTCCCTACCAGCCTGCTCCACCAGTCAGTTCATACAATGCTCTCCCAGGCCAGTCCCCGCTGACCAGACCCCCAATGGGAGGTCCACCACCACCGCTCACCCCCCCACAGTCGAGCAGCCCCGCTCCCAGGATGCCGCCTGCGCAGGCTACCCCTCCACCCCTTGCTGCCACCGCACACGATTACTATCCAAACCAGCAGCAGTCACCATCTCCTGCCTGGCAGTACGGTGCTGCTCCACCACCAGTCGGAGCACAGACCCCCGTGAGGGCACCCCCGCCCGGCCCTGTGGGTAATCACGTGGGGCCGATGAACCCAGCTGCGACACTACCCCCTCCCCACCCATCGCCGTCATCATCTGCGGGGTATGCTCCTACACCACTAGCCCCAGTCCCACACAGCGCCCCCCCTGGCTCCAGACCGCCCCATGTCCCTTTCCACGGATACGCTCAGCCAGGTAGGAACTCCCATTGAGGGGGGTGTAATGCTGCTAATGACTAATCCTCCGCGGGCACTGTCAGCATTTAATACTCTTTGAGGTAACATGAAAGCAGCTCAGCAGCACTAACTACGTTAGTGCCTACATGCTAGCTACATGTTGTATTTGTTATTTTAACAGGGCATTGCGGCAATATCAGTATTAGTCATAAACACACTGGGAACTGTTTTTAGTGCGACAGTCTACTTGCCACGTTACGCTGTCGATTTAGATCTAGCAGGCTGATTGCTGTCCTGGTGGCCCTGAACATTGCCTTGTGTGTGCCTACACACTGGCCAAGTTGGCTCTTCTTGCTCTCTTTCGCTCTCATGCTGTATCTTGATTTTTTTTTAATGGAAATTGGTGTACTGACTTCTCTTTTTGGCAAAATGCTGATATTGCACATGCTCTGTATGCATTTCTGTCCACACAACATGGATGCACACCAGACCATGGTATAACTGGTTAACATGACCCGTTGCGCAAATATTTGGCGATGTTGTGTTCTACTGAAGCAACAACCAATTTACATATGGGGAAAGTTCTGAATCAAATGTCAAAATTGAACTTCTCAAGGATAGTGAGAATTAATTTTCCATTTGACAAAGTGTTTTACGAGCTCCACTGCTTCAGTTTAAAACAAAGGCCCTTTGCCCTAAGCAGAGACGAGCAGCTTGAGTCCCCCCGTTGTTTGTGTTGTCTGTAAAGATATCCTGTCATACCGGGGGGTGAGAGGTGTCATCAGCACCTGTTTTCAGTTCCCCTCAGAGGTCCAGATTCATGTTACAACACTTCCACTTGTCTACACGATACACAACAACCCTGTTTAACCAGCTCATGTAAGTTGTCGCCATGCCATTGCTTTGAGCAACAAGACACTATGTGTCGAGATCCAGCTCATTAGCCTCGCCCTTTCCCCCCACCATTCAAACAGGTCTGCTGTGCAGTACTGGGAAGGGCTTTGATCCCTGATTGGTCCAAATCAAAGTATGCAAATTAGGAAATTGAAAATATCTTCTCTATCACCAACCTGTTCCCAGAAGGCGGTTGGGGAAAGACAGTTTGCATTGTCTGGATTCGGCAGTCACAGATTGGCAGTTTTCAATGTTGGTGCTCACTTCCACTCAAACTCTGATAGGTTCGTTGAGTGGGGAAATGTAGAATGTTCATGGCAGACTTTAAAAGCCAACATCAATCACACACCAAAAATGAGATTGATGATGATGATGATGATGACGATGACGATGATGATGATGATGATGATGGCCTGCCACCATGTTTCCAACAGCAGTAGCAGTGCACCACTGTCTTACTGTGGCCAAGAGGTTGTCGATGACGATGAGGACACTTGTAACTTATTTATTAAGTGATACAGAATCAATGAATGAAATGAAGATTGGCATTGCACACACACTGTGGGAAACACTGTTAGTACGATCTAGATAGGTAGTAACTAATATAGATTGTGTGTGTGTGTGTGTGTGTGTGTGTGTGTGTGTGTGTGTGTGTGTGTGTGTGTGTGTGTGTGTGTGTGTGTGTGTGTGTGTGTGTGTGTGTGTGTGTGTGTGTGCATGTGCGTGTGCATGTGCATGTGTGCACGCTCCCACATGAGTGTGCACGTGTTTCTGTGTGTGCACACGAAT
>OMNR01036590.1:8953-20460 GCA_900303205.1 Mora moro
TGCGCGCACCTGTACCTCTAGTCAAACAAACCTGATTTCTGCTG
Source organism: Mora moro (assembly GCA_900303205.1). Classification (NCBI taxonomy): domain Eukaryota; kingdom Metazoa; phylum Chordata; class Actinopteri; order Gadiformes; family Moridae; genus Mora; species Mora moro. The sequence continues at coordinate 8,998 of OMNR01036590.1, forward strand.
AATTGCTGCAGAAAGATTTTTAGGAAGCGTTTGGGCCAATCGATGATGTAGCACATTTGCCTCTTTCAGGACAGGAAAGGGTGAAAGGTGAAAGCTGTCCACAGCTGTATCTTAGGCATCCGGACCCAGCCTCGAATATGCCCCGTGTCCAAATATCCCAGCCGGTTATTAAATGTCTTTACTCTGATGCTGAATCTGCCCTCTGTTGGGGAGTGAGTTTGTCCTGCTACTGTGATGAAGCTCATTAGCCTAAACTGAGGTCAGGGATCAGCAGACAAAAGGGGAGGGAACAGAGGCGTACCGGAGGCTAACCTGTGTTAGCACGGCCCCACTGGTGTCGCCTTACATCTCCCACGCAGGCTGCCTGTCACTCAAAATTCATTCATTTTCATTCAGAGCTGATAAAAGGACCTTAAAGAGATCCACCGCTGCTCCAACACACCTCGGAGTAGCATGACAGCAAAGGTGTGTAAAGGAGGAGCTGTTGAGCAGTGAGATGAGTCAGCCTATGGAAGAGGAAGTATCACAATCCAACCCTGCTTCTTGGTGGCAATAAAGGCAAGCGATATTAGGAGGTTTTCCTATGCTTTATGGATGTCGTAAATGTTTTAGTCCGACCAATGAAGCATGAGAGTCTGAAGGTCAGGCGTCCGACGAGACACAGACTTTGACACCATAAACTGACATGGCAGCCAGGCCTACGGACATGTTCTTCTAAATGAGGCAAAATCTGTTTCTTATGGCGACACATGTTTTTTGTCTAGTTTTGTCATCATTTATAAAGCCCAGAAAGGTAGTCCATGGATGAAACATTAACACAATAGGTAGTTTGTTAAAAATAATGAGTAAGCAATGTCAATTTATTCTATCAGGCGTATTTAACCCAATGGGCCTATTAAAAACGTATTGCCCGGGATCAGTCCCCTGAGAAACAATGCGGGTGCGATGCAATTATAAACAGTCCAATCTATTCCGCCCAGCTGACCCCGAACAGTCCCATCTGTCCCTCTCTGGGATGAACTCACAATTATAAAACGTCTAATGTGCTTTTGAAGCAGCCTGCTCTGACACGGGAGCCTGCCTGTAACAACAGCATACAGATGGCGTCAGGAGACGGGTCACGTTACCTGCCAGTGTTATGGTTTACCTGTATCATGGGCTCCTGCACCTCTCATTGGCCTTAATTGGCCTTATTAGGCTCACGTTAGGCCTAACGTGTAGTGTAGTGTAGTGAAGTGACACTTCTTTGCTCACACATTCATTTAGGCTATTTGTATTTTTTTATTTATTATTAACCGTTGTGCTGTTAGTCTACTTTGTCGGGTTTACATGGCTGTGAAGCGATCGAATGCTGATTATAAGCGAAACCCGCTAATTATCATCATTAATACCTCGCAAAACATTAACTGTACTGCAGTCTATAGCCTATACTCTTACAGAGCTTAAACAACTCAACTCTACTTCAACAACTTCGATCAAACCCGGTAACGGCTGCCTGACTACACTATATATGTCGACACATAGATATACAATTATAAAATACAACAGACCCATGTCAAACTCAAAGTGGTGAAATAAAAGGCTAGTGCACGCAACAAACTATACAACACTAACATGCTTTGCTGACAGGTTATAGACACTTATTATTTGTAAGGTAAATTGTCAGACAGGTGGTGCTTTAGTCGTGTTTTTCTTACCTTGTGTCTAAATTCTCGGGCAACTTTACGCTCCATAATTGAGAAAAGGGAGTCGTCGTCTGATATGAGATCGGTCGCCGCTCTGGGAATATAACCTCGTCCCTGGGACGAGATGCTCCAAATGAGCGTTATTGGCGAGAGAGGGAGGGCGGGACTTTCAATTACATCACTTCTGATAAATAGAGAGATATCCGTTCCGTTACAGGTTTCGGATATTTCTTTGCCAGATGTTTCGTCAAAACTCCATACCACTTTATTCTCCCTGTCGGTGTTGTTGATGTTGTTGTTGTCATGCTCTTATTATTCTCGCTCCGGGGACTTGCTAACTTGGCGTACACGGTTCATCAGAGCCCGGAAATGACGTTGCGATAGACCGGGATAACGCTACAATTCAGGATCCTCTCTCCCACCTACACGGTGTATATAGGCTACCTGCGGTTACCAGACGGTCACAGGATGGTGCGCTGGTGACGAGGAGTAAACTCTCTGGTCTGTTACGTTTCCCAAAAATAAAACACATGTACCCGTATAGCTCAAAGAACTTATAAATACATAAATAGCAATACAATACGAATTGAGCGTGGGCATTACATGAAGTCCCCTTCCGCCGCTAGAGGGCGCTGAGTTGACCTCCCTGGAGTGAGCTCCCAGAAGAAGAAGACAGCGGACAGTCGTACATTTCCGGAGTTTAAATATTGACCACAACAAACACTTTGAAATGCTTTGCGAGGTTATAAATGAATAAGCGTTGATGGCAAAACGACTCGTTAACATCGCGGTGCATCTTAAACACTGATGTTTTTCCCAGGCTGATGTTGTTATAGAGTCGCGTGTCGCGGCTCAGCCGAGCGGACCGACACGACGTGTTGACGGTTGAAGGACGTGGACAGCAAACATGGAAATAAACCAACCGTCTTCTCGTTGTACTTGTGAAGCAAACGACGTTTAACTAACGACTACTAACGTCGTGTTTGTGTATCAAACCTCCCTCGATAGATACACACACACGGTGTTTAAACACACACGGTGTTTATACTGCTGGGTGCTTGGTCTGTTGTGTCTGTTGTGTTTTCGAAAGACCCGCGGCGCCCGGCGCCCAATCCGAGACACGGAGCGTTAGAGACGGGCTGGACCACCTGCTGCTCCCCGGCCTGTGAGTGATGTATTACATTACATATCACCATGCTATATTGGTTATGGTTGTTTTTTTTTTAGCAGACTGTGGACTGTGGACTATTGCAAAGAAACACCTAATCTATAACTAATTGGTTTTACATGGGTGTTCTTCGTACAGACGGTGTTTTTACTTGAAAGATTGACTCGTTTTCCTGTTTCCAGAAGCTCCCCAGAATGCAGTCTCCTGCAAGACATGCAGTCTCTCACAGGTAAGAAGACCACCTGTTGAGCCGCACTGCACCTACAGTACAGGTGCTGTCTAGTGACCCCATCCCGTCAATCTCTTCAGTACTCCTACGGTGATAAAGGCCTCGACTTGTTCCTGATGAGGAGCTGTTGCCCTAAAGAGAAAGGAGTCTTCCCAAGACGGGAGACATTACCACTTTACTACGTTTAATGGAATGGAGAAAAGTGTTTTTTGTTTTATTTCTTTTAACTCCTTCTCTCCGTCTCCTACAACGAGACGTTAATATTGACCAGATTAGGTGCATACATTTTCAACTATATTTGCATATGCCTATTGAACAGTGTTTCTTGTTAATAGACTCACAATTGTAGGCGATATACATTTCGAAATAAATTAAAAGCTATTAAGTGACAAACCCACAGTTATGAAGCTGTTGACTTCTTCCCCCCCCCCTCTCTCTCTCTCACTTATTCCTAATAATTACAATGCTAACGTTATTCATAATTCACCTTTCAATACAAGGAACGAAGCTCATGTAGAAACAAAACAACGGCCATGTTCCGTGTTTCAGATCCACCACTCGTACCCCGGGCCAGGATGCCGACTCCCCGCTCCCTCCCCTCAACGAGCGCCTGGCCCAGCTGCGGCCCTCCAGGGAGCTGCTGGACTTCTACAGGCAGAAGATCACCCAGTTTGACAGCGAGCAGGAGGGGCTGCTGCAGATGCTGGAGAAGTACAGGGGCATGACGGAGGACCAGGTAAGACTCACAGGCTCCCTCTCTACCAGGGCTGCAGAATTTAGACAGACATAGGATGAGGACCAGGTGAGATTAAAGGGTCAATTCTCCCCTGTATAAATGATGAATTATAGTATTATTATTATTTCTATAATTATTATTATTATTATTATTTAGACAAATCTAAAATGCATATGTGCACTCTTTTGCAGTCATTCAGGCCAGGGGATCTTTAACTCACATGTGTATGACATCACTTCCCTGACACACACACACACACACAGCATAAACTACAGTGGGAGGTGCGACAGCGCGAAGGAGAGACCGCAGAGCTGCAGAAGGCCCTGAGTGACATGCAGGTGTACCTGTTCCAGGAGAGAGAGCAGTCTCTCAGACTCTATGCAGAGAATGACCGGCTGAAGATCAGGTCAGGAGGGTGGGGGAAATGGCCCACACATCTATTGTAGAAGACGGTTTGCTCCCGTTGGATCAGCGGTAAACCAACAGGGTTGTCTTGTTGTCTTGTCTTGTACCAACAGAGAGCTGGAGGACAGGAAAAAGATCCAGCGTCTGTTGGCTCTGGTGGGTCCGGATGTGGGGGAGATTACGTACTTCCACCGAGAACCGCCCCATAAGGTATTTCGTTAGCTAGAAAGTGTTATTATTACCATCCTTTGCCTCCGGTCTTGGGGCAAATTCCGAATTCATTTTACACATGCATGGCAGCAAACAATGTTTCAACCAATGTGGGAATTGCAAAAAGTTGCCAAAATGACACTGGTATGGTGTTACTATATCAAAGAATATATTACAAACCACACCTGTCATCTCTGGAGACTTGGTTGGGTAAATGTATATTAAATGATGCATTAAACTATATGGTGATTTCAGGTATAAAGTATAATAATATAATCCTCATATAATGGTTATTTGAAGGTATATTATATATTTTCTGTAGTGTAAGCAACACTCCATATAATGCCATATGGGAATATATCAATTGAAGCGTTGATATGGGACAATGGAACATAAGGGAGATGATCACGATGCATATTAACCTGAGTCACCTTCATGTCAAGGTCACCATTCCTCAGAAGAAGCCTGACACCCGGTCTGATGACAGTTTGAACCTCAGGCCGACCAAAAAGAGACCTGGCTCCGCTAAAGGTTTGGGATCTTTTATATTCACATGTATTTAATAGTTGCCATTTATTTGGCTTTTTCTTTTTTTTTTTTCACCCTGGGAATGTTGAGATGCAATTCAAACTGAATAGTTCAACACGTTAAAAGAAAGAAGTCCTCTAATTATAGTTTATACAAGACACAACATTACATTTTAAAATGTTTTATCTTAGTGAGTGTTTAGTTAGTGTTTTTCTTTTTTTGTTTGGACTTGAATCAGATAGAATCAGATAGAAGTTGGCATAATCAATATTCTTTACACTGATGTTGTCTTTTTGTGAGAGCAGAGGGCAACAGAAGAACCAAGCCAACGGATGAGGGGAACAGGGAGAACTTGGAACAATACAGGACGGACAACGAGACGCTGTTACTGCAGGTACTGTCTTGATTCTGTGATATCAGGATGCGTTTCCTGAGTGAAACACAATGGAGTCATAGGCGCAGTTTGCCTTGGTTCAGGTGGCTCACTGAACCCCCCAGTGGCCGTAGCCAGAAATGCATGTAGGGATTTACATATCTATTTTTTTTAAATTATGACACAGAACTGAGAATTTATTGTAAAGCCCACAAGGCTCATCTCTGGAGAAATGCTAATAGCTGGGATCTGTATCTGGATTACTATCGAGTTCAGTTTTGCGGTTTGTCCGAGTTCGGTTTCTATGGTAATTCTCGCAATATTCCATCCGTCATTAGGCATATTTGAAAGTGCACCTGCTGGTATCCTGATTATTCATTTTGGTGTAAACAAAGCCTCTGTTGTACAAAATCTCGCTCAGGGAGCGATGTGTACGGATGCTTCAGGATTTAAAATGCAACATAAGAATGTCCCCCATGTCTGTATTATCTCCGGATGGAATGAACTGCACGTCAACTGTGTGAGTTGATGCAGAGCACTGTGCCTGGGCTGTCCAGGTGGAGGCGCTGCAGGCCCAGATGGAGGAGCAGGCCCGGCTGGCTAAAGAGCAGGTGGAGTCTCTGCTGGAAGACCGCAGGATCCAGGTGGACGAGGGCCAGGTGCAGCACCAGAGAGACGACCAGCGCATTGCAGATCTGACCGATAAGTAGGAGGAGTCTGATCTTCATTGGAGCAGCATGCATGAAAGCCTGACTTAGAGAAACAATGATAATGATATAATGACAATGTTTTTTGGACATTTCAAGTATTTTTCATCCTGACAAAGTTACAACTTTGTATAAACCAAACCTACTTTTAGCTTACCAAATGTCCTTTATGATGATTACATACTGATTCTCTCTGGGCTTTTCATGCCTTTATGGCCAGAGAGTGGAGAGAGACAGGAAAGTGGGTTGAAAGAGAGAGGGAATGACATGTAGCACAGGACTGCAGGTGGGAATCGAACCTGGGTCGCTACGAGGCGTATCGCTCATGTGGTTAGCACGTTAGTGGATTGAGCCACGAGCTGTCCCAACTGTTCATATTTTCTCAGAATCCGACCATCACTCTTGCCAATGTCACGTCTCTTAACTCCCATCCTCTTGTCTCTAAATGTCCTCTTCAACCACCAGGCTCCAACGCACCCAGAACCTGCTTTATGAGAGCACGCAGGATTTCCTTCAGCTCAAGTTCGAGACACGGGCGCACGAGAAGAGCTGGATGGTGGAGAAGGACCGGCTCCTGCGGGACCTGGACGCCTGCCAGGAGCGTCTGCGGAAGGCCCGGGCCGGGATGGACGACCAGGCTGGGTCTGGGACACGTCGGGGCCGCCAGTCCGGTAGCTGTAGTACAACCCTGCTCCTGTCCCAGATGACAGAACCACAGACCCAGCAGAACCACAGAGAGGAGCGCAGGGTATGTATTCAAACAGACGACTGAGAACTTGTTAATTGAATTTAAAGTAAAGGGCTAACAGTGAAGATGTCAACCACCTGTCTCTATTGGTTCCTTCAGGCCCTGCGGGAGGATCTGAAGCAAGCTCATCGCCTGGCTGAGATGTACAGGGAGCAGTGTATCACCATGGAGACAGAGCTGTCCCAGATCAGGGAAGAGGGGGATGTGGGCAGGGAGATATTCAAAGTAAGTCCCTTTTAGGTTTGGACTCTGGTCTTTGTATTGGTTGCATTATAGTCAATCAATGATGGTGACCTTATGGTTCTTTGTCCTTTTAAACCAATCTCAGGAGCGGTCAGACAAGATGGCCAAACGCCTGCAGTTGATGACTCAGCGATACGAGGCACTGGAGAAGAGGAGATCCATGGAGGCAGAGGGATTCAAGGCAGACCTCAAACTCCTCCGACAGAAACTCAAAGATGTGGAGAAACAGCTCCTTAAGGTAAACATGAGGCCCTCTCTATTCCAGTCAAAAAGTTACGTTTAATTAGTCAATTAAATCATAGATATAACATATAGTAAAGGTACAAGTGTGTGTGGTTCAATGTGTGTGTTCTCTGTCAACCAGGTCACGCTCAGTGTGGGGCCTAACCAGGACCTAGCCATTCTGCACGAGGTGAAGCAGACTAATGCCCGCACCAAGAAGGTTCAGGGAGAAATAATGGCCTTAAAAGCCAAGATATATGGGCTAGAAAACGACCTGCGGTTCTGCTAAGATTTGACCACGATGTGTTGAATCCACAGATTATTTACTGAAGTCACTTTTAAGACAAGACTGTTTTTCATGGTTTATTTTGCAATGAATAAAGTTATTTTGAATATGGTAACAGTTTATTTATGATTTATTTTCATTTAATTATTATTCAAACTATAACAGAAAGTCAAGTCTTTGTGTCTGTGACAGGCTGTCCACTATTCCACAGGTTTATGTCAGTTGCTATGTAAACATGACATGTTCGAAGGATTTGGACAAAATCAATAAACATAAATTATGCAACATTTGTTACTTACTTATAAGTTTGCTATTTTGGACCCACAGGCCTATCCAGATTGTCTAGCATGGTTCTAGAGTGCAGATGCCATTATTTTGCAAATTGGTTCAGCATTGACTTTGTACTCAAGGTCTAGCTGGGCTATAATGGAAGTCAACGGGCCATCTAGGGGGTTGTCTTCCCCCTAGACTTTAGTGACCACTGCCCAGAAAAATTATTTTAAGTTATTTTAGAACATTTTACTGAGCAAGGATTTTTATGTGTGGGCTTGAAAAACTTTCCCTCATCTCTGATCTAGACCTTGTCTTATACTTCTTTTCAAATGCATTTGCAAATAAGCATGCACCGTATAAGACACCGAGAAAGAACAGGCTTCATCTATGCTTCACAAATGAGCTATGAAATCTGATTTATTTATTACATTCTGCATGGTGGTCAAAGGTTAGAATCATGACTGGACTGGGACAATTTCAGGAAAGGATTTGTGCTTCCTTAACATAAGGGTAGAGATAATAATGATCTAAATAATTACCACCCTGTTTCCAAGCTCCCATGTCTAGCTAAAGTACTTGAATCCCTAGTGAACTCCCAACTTTGAGTCTTCCTGACTCTGTACTACTGAGCACCTATCAATCTTTCGGTCCTGGCACAGTACCATCTCAACTACGTCTCTTGTTCCCAATAACAATCCATTCTCTTGATGGCAAGGAGTCCTGTGCTGCTTTATTCATCGACTTGTCCAAGGCGTTTGACACTGTGGACCGTTCAATTCCGTGTTTCAGATCTTGCCTCAGTTTGGTTTAACAATAATGCTCTTCAGTGGTTCTCAAATTACCTTTCGAACAGACTGTGATTGCTGATTCCATACATTCACTAAAGAAGTCCCCCAGTTACCTTGTATATAAATGACATTGGTCTTTCTATGGAAACTTGCAATATACATTTCTATGCTCAAGTGCTTCAGTAGACTCTGATGGCAGTCAATGTCAAAAAAATATATAAGAATGAAGCTAGGTTTCCTATACAGATACATTATTTATATGCATGCTTCTTCCTCTCTTCCGGTTTTCCATTTTGCACTCTGGTTTATTACCGGTGGTCATTTCCGCACCCATCACTGTCACCTATATGAGGCAGTCGGTCTGCTCTCCCTGTCCATTAGAAGGTTACCTCATTTGCTTCTTTTTGTCTCCAAAGCCATGTTACATAGTCTCCCTGGCTACCTCACATCTCTTATAACTCAGAGATTCTACCAGACCCACACTCAGGACTGGATAATGTTTGAAGTCTCAAGAGTTAAAAACAAGCTGGGCAAGACTGCTTTTCAGTTGTATGCCCCTAAAGCATGCATGATGTACAGGAAGTGCTGAGGATGGACACCTTGGTACATTTGACATATTAAACAACAACACTCCCACAAACACACCTGTCCCCACCCCCCATAGCACATCAGCCCATATATGTCACAAACCCTGTCCATCCATTACAAATGTCAAACAAACAAAATAATAATTTGTGCTACCGTCCATTCATCACAGATGCCCTGATTGGGTTGTGTACAGAATATAATGATTGGAAGCCAATAATAACAATATCAATAACGTAACAGCAACAATTTCATTAATACATTTTACATGAATAAACTGGAAGGTATAACAAAAAGGCACAGTTAGGTCATGGAAAGAGTTGTCAATAATATAACAATCATATCAACCTGAGGTCATTATAAACCAATTTTAGCTAAAGTTAATTTAACATGATGTATAAAAGTGCACACATAAAAATGGATCACAAATGCAGACACAATGCTACATATAGATATTAGTATAGATAAGATATTATTGACTTGTGGTATTTTGCATTCAGAGTGCCACTAGATGGCAGTGCATTGTTTCAAATCCAGAGGCCAACGTTCACCCACCTCTCCAGCTCAAGAGGGTGTGTTTGTTTTTCATTTCATGGTTGGTTTGTTACATTTATAATTCACTGATTGGTTTCTGACGTTTTATTTCTATGGGACATTGCTTTATATTGTTATGTTATTACTGTATTGAAGTATTGCAGGGACAGAGTTTTGCCCGCGAGCTGCATGTGCTTTGGTGATTATGTTAATTACTGGGAACGCAGGCAATGATTACGACACTGCAGACAATGGACGATAATCACCGTCATTATAATCATTGTAATGATAACTGCGCTGATGTAAGCTTGAGAATGTTATTTTCCTCCAAGTGTAATCGTGCGAAGTGCGACTGTTGATTGATGGCCCTGCTGTCAAGCTTTCAAACTCAAACATCCAAGCGGAGGAGGCTTTTTCACATTGGCCTACTAGTAGTAAGAGAAGAGCGCCCCCTGTTGAGCACTAAATGAACCGGTCCATCTGCAGTTCCACATGACATGAGGCGACCACTTGGTCGTTTCCCCGGAAGCTGGTTGTTCTCCCAACCAGAACCCTGGAAAGACAAATAAGGACTTTACTTATATGTTCACAGTTAACCCACAACCATAGGACTACCAGTACAATGCAATTGTGGGCCAAAATATATTTTACAACATTGCTGTGTGTGTGTGTATGTGTGTGTGTGTGTGTGTGTGTGTGTGTGTGTGTGTGTGTGTGTGTGTGTGTGTAGGACCTGCGGAGGCGACGACTCCCTCTGAATCCCAGCAGAGTCATCTCACAGCACGTCTTCAGGATGGTAAAGCTCATCACACACACGTCGGGTACCAGTCATTTCACACCTCAGAACATACCGTGCTACAACAACACACACACGGCAGACCCCTCTTAAAACGCATGTCACATCACCTCTAATTTCACAGTCCAAATAACCCCCCTCCGATCCCTAACAAGGTTTGCTTTTAAGCAGTTTCATATTTTTCATATCTTTAAAGAAACCATAAAATTGACTTTCACTTTAACAACATAACAAAACAGTCATAACTAGCTTTAATGTGTATATATATATATATATCTACAGGTATATTGCTAATGTTTCTATCTGGGCAGACCCTCCAAGGATGCAGGGTCATACATACATACATACATACTGTATTACACACACTGTATTACACACTACACACAACAACATGAAACATAAATTACAGACAGTAAGATGCACATCTAGACTGTATGTACTGTATTAAACCCTTCAATGTCAGCATAGGTTGGCAAGCAGGTAATGTGGTTCACCTGTCTGTCTTGGGGCTGAAGGGCTACTTGAGACGTCAATCTCTATTCCTACGTTTCCCCACTTGATATTGACTTCAACCAGTCAATTGGGTTGATGTAGTCATTTCTTGCATGCACCTTTCAACATTCACACACCATCTTCCACTACACCACCTGACAGCCATGCGAGGCTCCCATGGGCTGTGTGCGTGCAAGGCTTTGTCAGTTGGCTGATGCAGGCATGAATCACTCACTGGTCCGCTGCCTGTGGAGCTGAGAACATCTTTCACCATCTTCACTACATCACAGGGGTAGCAAGGCCAGTAACACGACTGGCACCAGGACCCTGGGGGAAGGTGAGAAACAGTCAGACCACACCGAGAGCATCCCCAAGCCACTAAGCCATCAGCAGTCTTGTCTACCACCGAGTCCATGGAGCCATCCAAGTATGTGGCCCTGGGCAGTGATCTGGGC
>OMNR01036591.1:0-13647 GCA_900303205.1 Mora moro
GTGTGAATCACATGTCGGCATCACAAGACTGCTTGAGACTCGCTCTGTGACGTGGATCATCTTCTTTTAACCTATTGTTTATGCTAATTCTAGGCGCCTTTAAATGTTAAAATCCTGAATCCTGTTGTCTTTCATTTGCAACATTACATTTTCTTTTACTTTGAATTCTAGTTCCACAAAATACGACTTATTTTGTTCCTATTTTGCATTCATAAGACCATGTAAAAAACGACCATGATTATACAAAGTAAATATATTATTAAAACTATCGAAGAGCCCCTTGATTTGTAGTTGTCATTGTTTAGTTACTTTAATATTTAATGTTGGTTATATATGGTCTAAAACCGCCATTATGGTGACATTATGGTAGCCTCCTCAAAATCTGCATCCGGGAAAATTGTTTAAAAGATAAAAGTGAATATCTGAATATATTTTAACCGTAACATAAGTCTACCTTCCAAATCATGGATGTATTTTATGAACCACAAAAAAAATGCTCGGGTCCCTACTGTCGACGTGCGGCTCAGTGCGTCGTCCTCCCCTCGCCTCCTCCTCCTCCGGCGCACCGAGTCGCTTCTGATTGGTGGCGGCAGCAGGAAGAGCGCTTGTGTCGTAACTGTCAAGTTCAGACCGACCAGCGAACTCTATAAACCACCAGTGCCATCACGTCCATCGGCCCCCGAACATCCGACAAAAAATACTGCGCCAGCTCACCCGTAGCCGTTTCTCGGGCTACAGACACCTGCGCGCATACCCGCTCCACCGCGACGCAAATAATCCACCCGTGATTTACCGGAAACACTGCGCAGAGGACACTGGTGTCAGGATGGCCGCCTACAAGCTGGTTCTGATCCGCCACGGGGAGAGCTGCTGGAACCAGGAAAACCGATTCTGCGGATGGTTCGACGCAGACCTCAGTGAAACCGGGGTGCAGGAGGCCAAGCGAGGAGGAGAGGCTTTGAAAGGTGATACATCATACGCCCCGAAATTATTGCTATTATTACAGTTTTTTGTTTTTTTTTACTCGGTCGTTGAATTCAGACGGTCTTCGTAGATAGACGCATCAAACAAGCGAACCGTGATGCAACTCCGGCCAGCGTGAGGAAACAGGTAGGCCTGCTATTTGGGCCACTGCGACCAGACTGCGACCAGACTGCGACAACACAATCAATATTGGGGGTGCTTGTGATGTCGATTGTTACACAGACGCACCTCCTCCTTCAGTTTCAAATGCTACTTAAGATAAGTGTAAAAGGTTGGAGTGATGTTTCATAGATTTCAGGGCACAACCCTTAGTTTACCCTCGCTATCGGTGGGATAATGCCAGTGATGGTGGATACCATACTATCTCATGGGGACACCACTACAAGATCTTGTCTAACCTTGCCCGACTGCACCAATAACGATAATAGGCCTACAATAATGAAACCGTTTAGTCTTAACAATACGCCTGAATTGTTGTTGTCTTGAAACAATTCAAATGTGTATGTATACATATATAAACATATCATAGTTACCCCAACTTCTAACTTTTAGCAATGTGGGATGATGGTGCAATATGGTCTTAGCTACCGAGAAATGACTTGGTGTCTCTAAAATTGAACACAGATATATCGAAATATATCGTATAGCAATAGAAATGTAATTTAACAGCATAGCAGAGCAGATTTTCTTATCAATCTAGAAAAAAATGTGTGTTTGCATTGTTAAATTGTGCAATTGAGACCGATTCAATGGAGGAAGGAGGAGGACAGGAAATGACCCGGGCAGTTGGCTTATTCTTATGTGTTCTCTTGTTGGCTTTGCGTGTCCCAGACAAAACTCCATGGCAAAGTCAACTATGCACCGGGCATATCTTTGATTGGGAGAAAAAAACTACCCACAATGAGGACAATGGTCATCTCAATGGAGGGCCAGAATAGACCACCCACTAATGCTAATGCTATGCCTGTTATTATCATGAATGGTGAACAGTAGTAGGCCTATGACAAATCTTAACTGATGAGAAGGGAGAGTGAAGTAGCCTTATAATACAACAAAAATGACCATATGCCATCTTTTTTTGTTTTGGTTTTAACCCTTCTCTTGTTTCTTCACTCCACAGATGCTGGCTATGAATTTGATGTGTGCTACACCTCGGTGTTGAAGCGGGCCATCCGGACCCTGTGGCATGTCCTGGACAGCATTGACCAGATGTGGCTGCCTGTCCACCGGACCTGGCGCCTCAATGAGCGTCACTACGGGGGTCTGACTGGGCTCAACAAGGCAGAGACGGCCGCCAAGCACGGAGAGGCCCAGGTCAAGATCTGGAGGCGTTCCTTTGACACCCCGCCTCCACCCATGGACGAGGGCCACGACTTCTATAGCAAAATCAGCAAGGTGATACCCAATGGAAAACTGAGCCTTAATCTTTCCCTCTCCCCCTCTTATGCACACAGACATCCCATCCCACTCTCGAGCCCTGAGTGTGAGTCTGTATATGATGATATAAACATATGGTGGTTGTGCTGTAGGATCGTCGCTATGGTGATCTGACGGAGGATCAGCTCCCCACCTGCGAGAGCCTCAAGGACACCATCGCTCGCGCTCTGCCCTTCTGGAACGAAGAGATCGTCCCCCAGATCAAGGAGGGCAAGAGGGTTCTGATCGCTGCCCATGGCAACAGTCTCCGAGGGATCGTCAAGCATCTTGAGGGTAGGTTATGAGGGCGGACAGAGGTAGGAAATGCATAATAGTGCATAAAGTGTAAAGAAAGAAGATACATTTTTGGTTAATTCAATCATGATGAGCAGGATCTTGCTTACACCCTGGATAGAAATGAACGGAAACTGTTTTGTTTTTTCCAGGTATGTCAGAGGAAGCCATCATGGAGCTCAATCTGCCCACAGGCATCCCCATTTTGTATGAGCTGGACAAGAACCTGAAGCCTGTGGGGCCCATGCAGTTCCTGGGAGACGAGGAGACCGTCAGGAAGGCCATGGAAGCTGTTGCCGCTCAGGGAAAAGCCAAGAAATAGAGCCAGTACCTCCTATTGGGCTCTCAGAGGGATCTGTACCAGACAACAGATCAAGAGTTTGCTTAGAGCTATCCAATGGCACCAAGGTTATTTATGTAACATCCTATAAAAATTCAATATATTCAACCCACACTGTGCCGGAACCTCAGTGAGAATTTCCGTGTCTCTATCTCTTTTTCAGTCTCCCTTCTCATCTCTCTTTCTCTCTCTCTCACTCTTTCTCTTTCTCTCTCTCTCTGTTGTTCTCCTTGGCTCATACATTCTCATCTTGTGGAGCACTGAAACACACTATGTGTATAAGACAATGAGTATTTCTAATGTGGACCACATTGACCGCTGACCAAAAGAACTAGGGACCAACTAACTAGAGCAAACATAACAACATGGCCCTGCTGTATTATTCAGTGAAAACTAATTCACAAATAATCAAAATAACTTGTAAACGTTAGGTAGCTAGGTAGGTAGTCTGTTACACTGAAGGAATAGTACATGCTTTGTCCTTTAAAAAGATAAATCGTCATTCCTTTTAATCCTACTATGCTGTCTCTACCGAAAATCCCAGTTTTGATTGAACAACTAATATTGCACAGGCACCCTTATTGCACTAAGCTTAATGGGAACATGAAACATCGTGAACCCATTGTTAAAGGTAACAGTTGCTCTGCACTCCACACTGCTGTTTTTTTGTTTTCTGTGTTGTGTGAAAAAGAATAAATCTAAAGTGATACATTCGATGCTGCTGACTGTTTTATCAATATGTATGCACTACATGCATCTACAACTGTTACTGTTCAAATACACCAAATATAATTGTAAAACAATATTGTGAGATATTTGCATAATACATTTAGGTACATTTGGCATCCTTTGGTTTAATTGAGCTATTATAGCTATTCGGTAAGGCTTTAGGGTCTCTGTGTGCCGTTATGTGCCTCAATAAACATGGCGTGTTCCTTCGTCCATTATCTGCGCACAGTTTGAGTAGCCAATCACAGACGACTTGGGCCCCTCGTCACAGCCAATGCGGCTGCGATCTTCTCTCCTTGAAACATGTCGCCCATGAAGCTGTGTGTTCCAGGTGAGTTGCACAATTTTTGGTGGTGAAATGGCGTTAAAGTAAAAGTTAAAGTATTGATGTCATGTGTGTTCATGTTCATTGAATATAATATTACGGAGTACCATAACGATTTGGTCCCATTTGGTCCTCAACATGCGTGACGTGACGAGTCACGTTTCCAGCTCATGTTAGCTTCCATGCTTGCGAGTGGGTTTTTTTTTTTTTTAAACACCTCTAACTAGTATGTTCCTTAGACATTGCTATGCTATGTTTTAATCTTCTTAATGTTAGGGGACATACGTGTCAATATTGCGTGCACCTTTTTTTTGTCATTTCGCGGAGAACAACGTAACGACAAGTCAGAACTTTCTCAGAGACTGCGAGTTTGAAGCCTTTCGAAGTTTCCCTTTCGAGGCAGGGCTGGCCCATCAGCAGCCCTGCCCTGCCCAGTGCCTGCAGCGAAATGAGGACATTTTTCACATTACACGTTTCACTCAATGCCAATGAAAACACAGGTCTTACCTAAAGATCAGGGTCATGTTTTGTCATGTTGAGATCATGTTTTTACGTGTTTACGAGACGTGCTTTACCAATTATGAAGGTGTTGACAAGATCTAGGTGTTGATATAACTTTGATGTAAACTGTTAAAAGTCAGCTCTTTGATATTGGCAATTCACATCCCCGTCTGTCTGTCTGCCTGCCTGCCTGCCTGCCTGCCTGTCTGTCTGTCTATGTAGGTGACAAGCTTTGCAGCACAGATGACTGCATACTCGGTACAGGCGTGTACACGCGTCACGGCTACATATATTCTTCACTAGCAGGCTATGTGCTGAGAAAAAACGAGGGCGAAGAGGTAAGGATTGGACTTTTGATTAAGCGAATACAGGACAATTCTTGCTCACTGACTTGGAGACAAAGAAAACCCAATGCATTATGTAAGGAATAAATCACGATATTTTTGGAAAATAATGTAGACGGTGGTGGTGACCACCATTTGCCACCACCGAATATAATATAATGCACACCCTTGGAACGTTATTGACCAATCACGATCGAGTATTTAACATGGCTGTCCTATAATGTAATTTATTTATATACATGTATGTCACAGGTCTTTCCTTCACAATGGTTTCCAATATGAATGTATTCATTCATGTTTTTGTTTTTTTTTGTACCTGTGTTTGGGTCCGTCTCCATCTCTTGCCAGTTACCGGTGATCTCAGTAGTGAGGGAAACAGAAACGCAGCTACTGCCAGACGTGGGAGCGATAGTCACCTGTAAGGTATGGCTCTGCTTGCAGCCCCTTGTTGTCAGTTCATCCACATGCTTCCACGCAACACTCTCCAGTCACCCTTTGGGGCAATAGTGCCCCGTACGTCCTCTAAAAGTGCTTGGATTCAATAAAGCCAATTGATAAAGAAAACATTTTGAAATCGCTATCAATTCCTTGAACAGGTCCTAAATTGTCTCTGTAATGCCACACCTTAATGACCCACTGCCATGAAGGTTGTGTGCGGGGGCCTTTTTGTTATATTTATTATTCATAATAACAATGACTGTTCTCTGTATTCTCAGGTAACCAGCATCAATCCCCGATTTGCAAAGGTTCATATACTCTACGTTGGCTCCACACCTCTGAAAGACCGCTTCAGAGGCACAATCAGGTAACAGTAAGAGCACTCTGTCTGTAAAGATCATGTGAACTGTAGTTGAAGCCATACATTTGTCTTTCTTCCTCAATGAATGAATGCCTTGTTCCACAGAAAGGAAGATGTGCGTGCAACAGAAAAAGATAAGGTACGTTTGTCAGTTGTACATTTCCTGTAGCAGTATTAAAAATGATTTTTATGCGAGATTTACGAGATTGCTATGCGGTCGTATTTAATGGACTTCTTCTGATCTGATTAACACTGTTTTAGGTGGAGACGTACAAAAGCTTCAGACCTGGAGACATTGTGCTGGCTAAAGTGGTATCCTTTCATTAGTCTCACAAATCAGACTTTAGGTTAACATCAAAAGTCTGATGGCAGACTAGCTCAAATCTGAGTCAACGAGGCGTTTCATTTTCTTTCGCTTCAAATTTATTTCGACCAATCATGTTGCTGGGGGCGGGGATCTGTAGACGCGCGTTGCATGGAATGGGTCTCTACTGGAGACAACCTGACTGGTGGAACCACAACAAACGTGATACGGATGATCATTAGTCTCGGATCCAGGAGAGGACTGATGACTGAAACGACAGCATCATCTTCCAATTGTCGGTATCTCTCCATGGCCATCAGCGAACGCAAACTCGGCCAGCACTGGTTGTAAACTTGGGGTCGGGACCCCACTTGGGGTTGCCTGATATGCATATGGGGTCGTGGGAGATTGCTGACTCATAAGCTACAGATATTTGATTTTATTAAAAAAATAATTTACTGTTAAGCGTGAAGGGCCCTTGTATACCAACAATGATTTATATAACAACTAGTGATTCGTAGCCATAAGTAAACGACTTCAATGGGATGTGATGATATTGCAGGGAAAGATCGGAGGTCGATGGAGTTAAAACAATGTGGGGAAAGCAGATGCACAGCAAAATGCAAGACTAAAGTTTATTGGCGTCTTCCTTTATACCGTCTGTCTGCATGATTTCCTTTTCTGCGAAGCTTTTGGTTGTTGACCCTTGACCTCGCCTGCTCAGATCTCCCTGGGTGATGTGCAGTCCAACTATTTGTTGACTACGGCAGAGAATGAACTGGGTGTGGTGGTGGCACACAGTGAAGCAGGTAAACATGTATGCTATTCAACTTCAACAAATACATTGCACTTAGTCAGCAGGTAGTCATTTGGGATTGCGGATGGTAGGAAATCGAACCCAGTACCTTTTTGGCTGCTTCTCCGGAGTAAGCCGGCAGGAGTCGAAGCGAATTCTAAATTCAGGACCTGGACCCTTGACCCTTCACACGGGACAACGCACATCGTTTTGTTTTGCTTTTCTTTTCTCTCCAACCGCCAATGTGTGTACCGGTAAATTACGAGCACCTCTCCCCTCACGTTCAGGTGCCCAGATGGTGCCCGTCAACTGGTGCGAGATGCAGTGTCCGTGCACGCACACCAAGGAGTTCAGGAAAGTAGCACGGGTCCAGCCGGAGTATCTGCACGCATGAGGGAGAGCAGCGCCCTGACACACCCCTCTCCTCCACAAGGAACACACAGCTTCACACCCGGGCGGCACCGTCCTCCTATCCTGACTCCCAGATGAACCAACGGACGTTCATGTAGTTGACATTGCCCCCCGTCGTTTTTTTGTTTTTCTTTTCACCCAACCACATTATCTACGAGCTTGAAATATTCAGAAGCTTGCAGACACGGCTTTACGAGAGCCAACGCTAGCTTCCGCGTCTGGACACATTGTGATGAGCAACGCCGCTGATAGAAAGAAATGCTGCATGTAGGCAGTGCACATTAGCGCGTGTGTGTGTGGCGTTTACGTCATGGAAGTGGCTTTAGTTTAGTTTCATAAACATGGTCAGAATGGGGTGTTTCGTTCAACATAATGCAGTGTTAAGTCGGCGAAGGCTGTCATTCAAGGTGTTTTTCTGTCAGATCTGAATGAAATGTTTGACGTGAGGGACAACACACAGGATGCATGGGGGCACTACAGTGAATGCACTCTTGCTGTGGTATGTTTTCAAAAGTTTCTCCTTTTGCATTGCTTTTTCTGAAACGTACGCACGCCAAAAGCAGAAATTCAATAAAGTGATCAAAGCAACCCTTGTACAGTAAATCTTGATTGTTCAGTCCCGTCCCCCCCCAACACAGTTGAAAGTAGGGCTTGTCATCATTAACAGTACTGTGTATTTTATCAGACAACTGATAACCTAAAGGAGAGACTTAAATATTACAATTTTCTTAAAATAATGAATGTGATATTCGAGGCAGGGCAATGAAGAAATGAGAATCAACGTTTGTAACTTGGAACTACAAATGCCTTTAATAGACATAACGGGTATGGACATCAAAAGGCATTTCTAGCACGGAAATAGAGTCGTCGGCCCAAATAGATACACCAGAACCATTTAAAATCATTAGGCACTAAAGACGATATTGCTCATTTCAGATAGAAAGTAGAAATGGGTCGACTAAACAAAAAGGTAGTTTAGAAAACACTTTACATACACTAAAAACAAATCGGATCCCTCGACCACAACCACGTTCCGTCCAGTTACGGAACGGGGACCCTTGTGTCAATCGTCGAAGCGGACCGACCTAGTCGCGTAGGCGTCTATGGAAAACGTCTTGCTGGGTGCCGCGGAGAAACCGAGTCCCGCACCTCTCCCGCTGAAGTCTGCGCGGCGCGACTGCGCGCGCTCAAATTCCCCCAGAAGGGCCTGGTGCAAGTTCTGCTGTTGGCCCTGCGCCAGGGCCATGTTGGGCCTCGCGGTGCCAGTGCCGGGCCCGGTGGTGTGCGTCTCCTTCTTGAAACCTCCCATCAACCGCAGGAACTTCTGCTGTTTCTCCGTGCTGTCGAACTGGGCCGTGCTCCACTGGCCGAAGCCCTGAGCGAGTAGATGCAGAAAAAGATCATTTTTAGATGTTTGTTATCATCGCATACTAATTAGTTATCCAAAGACAGTTGTTTTTTGTGTGTTTCTCCTCCCACTGTAAAGTGCCTTGGGATCATTGAAAGGCGCTATATAAATCAAATTATTATTACTATAAAGTTTATGTTAAAGGACCCCTATTTCACTACCAGATATAGCAACCTACCCAGTGGAACGTACAAACACTCCCACACGCGATGTCAGTATCAGGTTAGAGTTTGAAACGGCGTCATACCCGGTGGTCAAATATTAGGGGCCCCTCAATGTGCCGACACTAACCGAAGGATTAGCTGGGGTTTGGGACCGAGATTCTTTGTCGATGTCCATCTGTAGAGCCAGTCTTCTTTCCTGGAGGAGACAGTGTTTCCAAGTTACTGTAAGCTCTTCTGGTCTACTCTTCGTCTACGTATCGAGAGCAAACTGATGGTGTGCGTCATGACATAAGGAGTCAAATAAATCACGCATGTGGCATCAAACTGCATTTAGCATCAAACCCAGAACACGGAATACATTTAATTGGAAAGTCCCAGAAGGGAAGCAGGAATTCAGTGACAATTCCAAAACCAAAAAAAAAAAGGTGCATTTGTTGGCATATGTGTTTTTATTAAAGTCTACCTGATTAATGGTCACCTCGTCCCTGTTGCCAGTCTTCTCCGACAAGAACACCACATCCGTGCAGGGGGTCACCTGCAACCCAATGCCGCCAAAGCAGAAACCAACTTATGACATTTAAAAATGTATATAATTGTAAAAAAAGGATGCGTTCATCTGTGACGCCAAAGCACTCAAAACGCTCTGGGGTCGGCTCTACCTCAGGGGCATCCTCCTCCAATTTGATCTTCTTTCTCCTCCTCTTCTTCTTGTCAACGGTGACCTCGACTTCCCCCTCCTTTGCCTTTATTTGGATGTCCTCCGAAGCGCCCTTCGTCCCCTCCTCCTTCCCCTCTCCCTTCGAGTCGCGGGCCACAAAGACAAACATTTCCGTATTCTGCGCCACGTCCTTGACTGCCGTGAGTCGGTCTTCCTTCGCTTCCTTTTTCTTCTTTGTCCTCTTCTGCGCCTCACCGCCGACCGTACTCACCTGCCGGTCTCCCTCGACCATCGGGGGAACATCACTCTTCACCCCCTTTGTTTCCTTCCTCTTCCTCTTCGGCTTTGGACTCTCTTCACTCACGACAACAGCGCTACTGGGCGCTTTCTTCGTTTTAGTCGGTTTGGTTTCCTCCTGCTTTCCTTTCTTCTCCTTCTTCTCCTTCTCCTTCTTCTCCTTCTTGACGGTTTCGAGACGGTTGTCCTCGGCCGTTTCTAAATGAGCTTTCCTCTTCTTGGTTTTTCGATGGACCCCCTGGGATTCTTCTTTTCTGGCCACCGTCTTAGTCACGGGTGTTTTATGCCCCGCCTTGGTTTTTTCCTTCGTCGTCGGCATCGTCTTCATCCCAACGTCCTCGTCATCGTCACTTTCATCTACATTTATCACCTCAAGTTGACTCTCTGCCACAACCCGGACTTTGGGCTTCGTTTTCTTTTTCGAGGCCAATGCTTCTTCTTCCTCTTCGGTCTTAAGACTTGCAGCCGCCCCGGACTGCACCGACTTTGTTTTCCTGTGCTTCTTTGGTTTCTTTCCGGAAGGTGCCTCCTGGGTGAGAGACTGCTGTGATACATCATCACTGCCATTCTCTTGAAGTTGTTCCTCCTTCTTCTTCTTCTTCTTCTTCTTCTTCTTCTTCTTCGTGGCCTCCTCACCGTTTGGAGAACCTTCCTCGTCCGTCTCGCCGTTCTTTTTTCTCTTTCTTTCTTTGTCCTTTTTGGCCATCTTCAAGCTCTCGGTGTCTCCGTCTTTCTGCCGTTTCTGTTTCTTCTCCCTCGTCACCAGCGTGTCTCCTCCACACCGCTCATCCACTCCCGTCATGTGGTCCGCTACCATGTCTAGGGTGACCATCCCCTGTGCCACCTGTCAACACATTCACATGAAAAGATGAATAGGTCAAAGGAACAAAAACACACGCGCCGTGTCTCAATTTCGGATACTGTGCATTTTTTTCCTGAATTAACAAGATAAGTTTTCATGGGAAAAAATTTCTGCTCTGTTTTTCTGAACTAGCGATACATTTTGTTTTTTTCTCAAGTGAATGCAATAAGCTTCCATAGATTTCAATTAAATCGTATTACTTGTTACTTTTCCTTGTTTGTGAGAGGCCGGTGGCCCCTCCCCTTCCACTACGTAGCCAAGATGGCCGCCCGTCGAGGGTGAGAAGTGTCCAGCGTTCCACACTCAACTTTCTGACCGTTATGAGTACAACATCCGGGTACTTACAGTGCACTGCATTTTACCATCGTTGTCAGTGTGAACGCACTTATGCACTCAAAATAGCAAGTGTGAGCAGTACGCGAGTTGAGACACAGCAACGGTGTTCCCTAACGCCGTGTGGACTAGCATAACGTGGTGGAGGGTCAAAACCTGCAGTAGACTACACACTAACCAAAGGTCTGGCTGGTTCTCTGGGCTGTGACTCCTGGTCAATGTCTCTCTGGAGGGCCAGTCGTTTATCCTGTAAACAACATGAACAGCGCTGGGTTGAAGCCTATTGCTGACAGGGACACACTGTTAAAAATCTTTTAGCTCTCTAGTTTCTCTCTAGTTCAAATCACATCTTCTACTCAGAAAGACGAGAGTGAGTGTTTTCTGCTTAACCTTGGAATGCGGCCAAATGTTGACAAACTATGTGGTTAGGGCTTAAACATGTTTGATATACAGTTAATTTAGCATGATAGCGTATATAAAACCATGCATTTTATCCACGTCACCATATCTTGATCTTCATATGTGTGCTTTATTGTTCACCTTATTAAATATCTTTATTAGTTTAATCAAGCCACACATGTCAGTCCCATTTGTACTCGACCTTGCAGGTTAAGTAGGCCTACCTGGTTAATGATAATCTCATTGGTCCAACGTGCAGGTTTTTCTAAAACAAAGACAACTTCCTCGTCAGAATCCGTCTGAAATTAAACAAACGCAATGTAAACACAATGTATACATTCGCAACATAAATAAGGCCAAATTATGTTTTCAATAACAATGTGTACACGCACGTCTTGTTGTTATTGGTACAGATGTTTACAACAACAATAATAAAAAAACAACAATAATATTACTGTGGACGTGAAGAGAGAAGAGAGAACGTGTCGCCTAAAATATTATCTCATCCAAGTCATATCCCGTAGGCCTATAGTAAGAACAATATGAGGCTAAAACTCATGTAAATAATAGGTATCGTGCCCTGACTGCTGGCTAGCTAACGCATGGGGACGTAGCAGTTCCTTGCAAGAAGCCAATGTTTTAAAACCAGCAGCATTAAAGCATTACATACGAGCAGTAAGGCATTAATACTATTATTAGTTATCGTCCTGGTTATTTACACCAACTTGTCCGTGATTACATTGCAACTATATGAGGAGTGATCCACTTACTTTTGCGATTCACGTGGAGTCGCCCGTTACTTTCTCGACCCGGAAGTGTATCCTCGCTTCCTGGTTAGTAACGCACCAAGCGTCCCTAACAACCCTGCTTACGCAACCGCACATCAATTCTACATTCCCGACGTAATGTAGCCCATGAACATTGTACTATTATTTAATGAGCTGACAGCGGCATGCTTTTAGGCCTATATTGCTGTATCATGGTGGTGATCCTCGAGAGTTCACCATACAAGAAGACCATTGTTGGTCATTGTGCATCGTTATTATCACAATCTATAGGCACAAATATAGACTACTATGAGAACTGAACTAACTGAAGACGACTGTCACCATCCCGTTTTATGAATCGGTTTTGGAAATGACTTAAAAGGGAATTGATACAGTTTGTGTGAACTGAACAGTTTCATCTATATCTATGTCTACAAAGATCAGAATAATAACAATAAAAAACATTAAATTATCTGCTTATTAAGTGTATATAAAGTGTTTATTATTGAAAAAAGAAACCTGTTCTCCACAGAAAGGAATGAATGCACAATCTACAGTTTTGTATTATAGACCAATCACACACTATATAATATAGAATTGAATCTGTAAACCATAAAATACTGTATGTAATAGCTGCTTATCTCAAACTGGCACAGTGCGCAAAAAACATTGAGTGTAAACAAAGTGCAAAATGTTATCTCCAGAAAGCATGATAGATATCACTTCACTAAATAGCTATTCATCAATAAGACATTTTAAATATTCAACATTTGGACACAAATCTATTGACATTATTCAACCTCAGACAAATCTTATTAAACAAGTCTCATTAAATATAACACAGTTGTATTTACACTTCACGTAAGGCAGTGCGAAGGGAAAAGGTTACGAGGTGAACAGACGGCCTGCGTGAGAGTGGTGTTGAGCTGCATTAGCATGGCGTTACGTTGGGGAAGGAGTGTCCAGCATGCGGCGGCTTTAGTGGTGAGACTTGCTCATGTAAGGGAGTCAGCAGTTCATGCGGATGGTATCACAAACAAGACCCTCGACGGATGACCCTCGCTTGCTCTCAGTACAAATCGGCTTACTTCTCATACTGAGACGGAGAAAATCGACAATATCTTCAAAATATGCTCAACGTTTGAGGCAATCGAGCAAAATGACACCGACATTCACATTTTTACAACATATCAAAATGAGCGAGCGGTCTGGTGTCTGGTGAGATCCTTGTGCGTGGAGCAGCTTCTTCTGCTGTTGCGTTTTGGAAAACTGCCACCATGGTTCTCACCACAGCTGCCTGCCGGTGTAGTTGATTGGGGCTGTAGGCATCTGCAGGAACAACCAATAATCATTATTGTTATTATTACTATTATTATTAGTAGTAAGTCAGGTCAAGTACAAAATGTTTGTTTTTTGTATGTATGTGTGTGTGTGTGTGTGTGTGTGTGTGTGTGTGTGTGTGTGTGTGTGTGTGTGTGTGCGTGTGTGCGTGTGTGTGTGTGTGTGTGTGTGTGCG